>ML339415.1:0-84735 GCA_005239505.1 Nicotiana paniculata
ACCAAGAGTGTATGAGTCCCAAGTTTCATTTCATTCACGGAATATTCCCTACCTTGATAATTTTCAAAGTATGCCGGATGGGGACGCCCTCACAAGGGATTTTGATGAAATTCGGACAACAATGTGGGATGATTATGGACCAACGGTGCTGGCAAAGGGCATGTTTTTTCTGATAAAGCACACCTAAGCAGGGCGGTGAAAATGTACAACGTAAAAGAGTGTCGTGAGATGACGGTATGGGAGTCAACTCCGGAGGTATACAAGGTTGTTTACCGCAGATGGTTTACGGGTTGTCATTGGATGTTGCGTGCGACCAAGAAGAACACAGGTCTGTGGAAAGTGGGTAATACATTCCCACCCACAAATGTGAAATGTATCCATTAAATGGGAATCACTACAACTTGGATATTGACTTGATTTCTCCTGTCCTTATTCCACACCTTGAAGCGACCACAAGGTATAAAATCAAAGAGTGCATTACATCAGTCCACCAGGAATATGGCCATACCATTACCAAAAGAAAGGCATTTCTCGGGCTCAAATGTGCATTTAAAATTATTTATGGTAACTGGGATAAGTCATTTACAGCTTTACCCAGGTACATGGCCGCACTGCAACACTTTAACCCCGAGACGGTTGTTGAATGGAAGCTTGAGAAAAGTCCAGGAAAACTAGAATATATATTCAATGACATGTTCTGGGCATTTAAACTAGCAATTGATGGTTTTTCGCATTGTCGGCCGGTAATATCCATAGACGGCACTCATGTCTATGGAAATTATGATATCAAGTTGTTGATAGTTGTTGCAGTAGATGCTAATGGAAAAATATTTCCTCTAGATTTTGTTGTTTGTTCCAATGAAAGTCAAGAGACGTGGACGTTATTTTCGAACCATTTGAAAGAGCATGTTGTTAGACAGTGTTCCAGTATTTATCTAATATCTGATGGGCATGGTGGTATCTTAAGTTCTGTAGAGAACTTGCCTGCATGGCAAGAACCTTATGCCTATCACCATTACTGTGTGAGGCACTTTAAGGCCAATTTTCAGAAGGCGCATCCCAACAAGGAACTGCATGATTTGATGTGGATGGCAGCAACAGACCACCAAGAGTACAAATTCCGGAGGTACATGAAATCCATCAGGCAGGAAGACGAGAGAGCCTATCATTGGTTGATGCGACATAAGCTTCACAAGTGGACTTTGCATGCGGATGCTGGAAGAAGATGGGGAATTCTGACTACAAACGTGTTAGAGTCTTTCAACGGGTTATTGAAGTCGGCAAGAGGATTTCATGTCACTACCATGGTGCACATGTCATTCAAGCAGATGGCGGAGAGGTTTGTTAAAAGGGATGCAGTTGCAACGTCATTGAAGGAAAGGGGTGTTGAATTTATGCCACCACCGATGAAGAGATTTTAGAAATACAGACGGCGAGCACATTGGAATTCATTTTTGCAGTATGATCACGACAGAAAAGTTTTTGAAGTTCGCACTGCTATCCATCAAAACCGGGGGAATAATGTACATACCATAAATGAATCTAGAAGGTTATTCTCTTATGCGAAATGGCCCATCTACCACATGTCGTGCTCATATGCCATCACGTGCTTTCAACATGTTGGTTTAGGGCCAACCAACTACGTTGATAAACAATATAGTGTTGCTGCTTACTTAAACACCTATAGTGGGCAGTTACAGCCAGTGGGTGTTGAGCATTATTGGCCACCGGAACCATTTAAAATGGTCTGTAACAAGGACTATTTGCGTCGAATACAGGTGCAGAAGAGAACGCGTATACGGAACCAAATGGATGTTAGCGATACCATTTATGCGCGCAATTGTGGTATATGCTCGCAAACAGGACACGACAGTCGAAAATGTCCTTCGGCTAGTTTGGCTGGTAGTGGTAATCAAGCTCGTGGCGGTGGTAATCAAGCTCGTAGTGGGTGTTCTTCTAATGTGCCCAACTATCAATGAGTTTTTGTTGTAATAAGTAGATGTTTTGGTTATGTTGCAAGATGTATCAAATAAAATTATGTTTCCATTGTTGTTAAATCTTATTGATATTTAACATTTTTCAGTTGAGTAAACTAATGCATTTCTCCCTCCCGTTCATGTAATCAAATATAGTATTGGATTAAAAAATGAAAAAATATGTGAGTATATTTGATAAATATAATTCAAAAATAGTTGACTTAAAGTTAGATATTTTGATATGTGAATAAATATAGCGCGGTTAACTACTACGTTAGGTGAATATATATAGCGCGGTTAAATACTACGTTATGTGTGTTGTCTTGTCGAACTGAAAAGCTACCTGCCTGAGAAAAAGTAATTTTGTATTCAACAGAATTTTTAACATGCAAAGCATAGCGCGGTTAAATACTACGTTATGTGAATATATATAGTGCTGTTAAATACTACGTTATGTGTGTTGCCTTGCCTATAAATAATGGGCGCATTTTAGTTATTTCTTCGCTTAACAATAACCAATAGAAAAACTTTCCATAAAAGCAAGATTTTTTTTTACGCTTTAACAAATGTCTGAACGCCTTTATGTACCGAAGTGCGAGTGAGACAAAAAATGTATGATGAATTAATGTTGGGATGATGGTGAAGTTGGACGCCGCTACTGGATGTGTGTGAACAAATTTTATAGGATTCTCGACGAAACTTTTTGCAATTGTGAGGTATGGATTGATGATCTCTGTAATCAGGAATGCTACAAACAATCTTTGCAGTTTCTTCATAATTTGACCTCAAAACAATGGGAATATGAAAGAGAATATAAACGAGAAATTGCGGAATTGAAGGAGAAACTGAAGGAGACAGAATTGGAAAAAAATAAGTTGTAAGATAAATTTAAGTGGTTGGAGCAGAAAATAAGTGGTTTAAATTATGTTAAGTTGCTATGTTTGTGTTTGTATTGTAGTATTAAAATAAATAAGGAACGGGGAAATAAAAACATAATACGCATATTATGTAAACATAAAAATTATTGTTATTATTTACATAAAATAATATTTACATAAAATACAAACAAAAAAAAATTAATGTGTCCCACATACTCTGTGCTTCAACGTAACCGCTGGCCTGAGGCGCATCCCATCCACTCGGATACGCTATCAAGATCATCCTCATCACATCGCCTCTTTATAGCAAGATGCGCTGCAGCATGATCATCAATGGTGCTGGCAGGATCGGTAGAAGGGGTCGTCGGTCCAGTAGGAACCTACAGAGTATTTGATCTGTAAATTAAATAATTATTTTTTATTATATTTAATTGGACAAAGTATATACATATGGGTTCCAGGCTCGATATTTGAGGTCCGGTAGCACCAAAATATCCTGAATTCTTATATGTGTCAATTTTAATATTTTCATAAATTTGTATGTTTGTTTTGTAAATTAAATAATTATTTTTTGTAAATTGGACAGAGTTTGTATTTGATCTATCAGTATAAGAGATACTTAAACTACAGGGATTCTATGCTAAAAGTCACTACATTTTACTACGCTAAAAGGGCACTAGTCTTTAAGCAAATAAATAACCTAAACTAGATAAAAATAACAAATACATTTCAATCACAAAAAATTCACGAAAATATATATAAAACAGTAAAAGAAATTTATTAACATTTTTATTAACAAAAAATAATGATTTCTCAATTTTTACATATTTTTTTAGAACACTAATATCTTAGTCCGGATAAAAATAACATACTAGTTTAATCGGAAAAAAAACACAAAACAACATGGAAACACATTCAAAACAACTAATATGCATTATTATACAAGTTTCGACATAAACTAAATCGGAATACCTCGATTTATATTTTTCGGAAAGTCGATGAATTGAAATTTTGAGCTCGAAACGAGGAAACCACAACAATAGAAAGCTTGGGTAGGATGTGGGACCTACAATCTTATCTTTTTGAGTGACGGATGGGTTCCGCTCAAATTTTATTTGGAAAAAAATAGGGGGGACCGCTGTTTTTTGTTTTAAAAATGGTGGAAGACGTTCGAATGTGGGGAAGAAGAGGGACCGTTTAATTAAACAGGTATAGCGCGGTATATAACTGCGCTAATCAACCAAGCATAGCGCGGTTCATATTGGCATTATATATATAGCGCTCTTTTAAAGAGCGTTATACTTTAGCGGCCAAAACACCATCAAAGTATAGCTCTTTAAAAGAGCTCTATATATAAAATGGTCACTCTTTTTTTTACACACATTTATGTCACACTTGTCCAAAAAGATCATAATTGGGTTCCAGACTCCCTTAAGACTCCAACCTATTATGTTGGTTTTGGATATTTACAATATTTTAATTATGATGTATTCAACATTTATTGATTTGACCAATATAGATTCACATCGAATATGGCTATTTAAGAAGAAAAGCTCCCCATAAGAATTTTTTTCATTTTCAAGAATCGAACGCGAGATCTCTAATAAATGGTGTAGGAATCACATTAATCCCAGCATATTCCTAGATGTTGAATATTTGATATCACCCTTTAAACCTTTTCAATTGTGTTGTATAATTTGACTAGGCACAAACTTTATAAAAAAATATTTGAAACTTGTGATCTTAAATATGTCATGAAATTTTTATGGTAATAAAAATATTTCATTAAGGGTAAAATGAAAAGTTTAAAGTTAATTTTTTTCAAATATATAAAGGTATTATTTTTCTTGGAACATTAGAAAAGTTGGTTAACATAAAATGGGACACTAAGGGTGTAGTGTTTTGGTAATATTCAAGAGAACTATTTTGTTGAAAAATAGGTGATTTTCTTACTAATTTTTTAGCGTTTGATTAGTAAGCAAAAAATAGTATTCCAAGAGAGTTTATATACAATATAGACAAGCACTATGAAGGACGATATAGGTGGGGAATGGTGGGGGGAGGGTTCGAGATTCAGGGATCGGGTGTTGGAGATCGAGGTTCGAATGTCGGGGTTTGAGCGTCGACGGCAGAGATCGAGGTTCGAATGTTGGGGGATCTGGGTCAATGGTAGGGGCTTAATTAGTATTTAGATATTGATGGTTAGGGTCGGGTTGAGGGCCGTATTGGCCGGGGTTGGTTCTGCAGGTCGGAGGTCAGGTTCGGGGATATACTTTTTTTAATAAATGTTTGGTTTATTTGATTAAATATGGGAATATATGAGATATAATATAAAATATGTATTTGATTTTACAATAGATAAATTTGGATAAATTTTTATTCTTTATTATAACTTTGGCCTTCCTAAAGGACTTCGAAAAAGAGATTCTTCGAGTTACACTTCTGTCATTTGGTTGTTTTATCAAGGGATTCATCAAATGTGGTATAAAAATAATATCGAAATTATGATATAACTATGTCACGACCCATTTCCGGAGTCGTAATGGCGCCTGTCGTGGAACCAGGCAAGCTACCCATTTTATCTAACTAAATAAAATTTCCAGTAAAATATCCTTCTTAACAAGTCTGTGGATAAAAATAATAATAAATCAAAATTTAGAAAACTAATTTATGAAATTCAAAACCCAAATCCTACGACCCTGGATCCAGTGTCACACAGTCATGAGCTGCTAGTACTTAATACAACCAAAAATAAATGACCAACATAGTCTAAAAATAAATACGACGGTAGAAAAAGAAGAGAAGACGAGATCACGGTCGCCAACTGCTACCTCGTCAACTCTGATGAAACTGCTGCTACTCACTGACCAGAGCTAAATCCCGTTGTACCTGGATCTGCACACAAGGTGCAAGGGGTGACGTGAGTACACCAACTCAGTAGTAACGAAACCAAACTACGGGCTGAGAGGTAGTGACAGACTAAACCTCCGATAATTCGAACAACAGTATATAACTTGGACATGACAGTAATATATCAGAAAATAAACACGATGCATCAATATGTGTCTGCAACCCTGCATACTAGCATGAATTCATATAGAATCAAGAATGATTGGAACTCAGTAATCCAACTCTCATAAGGTGGTCCACTCAGTACTAGAATACGGCCTTCCGGCCCAGGAAAAGTCCATCCCGGATATTACATAAACCAAAGTGACACAGTCACATATTACTAAGAAAAAAGGCCGATCCAGCCACCACGGAGAAGATCCATCTCCGGAACATAATACCCGCAGAGGAAATCCATCTCCAGAACATAAAACCCACGGAGGAAATCCATCTCCAGAACATAAAACCCACGGAGAAAATCCATCTCCGGAACATAATACTTGGACAAGATCCATGTCCAGGGAAATCCATCCCTCAATATTTATGCGCTCACTTGGGGTGGAAAGACTCCGGAGGGGCTCCTTTCAGCCCAAGTGCTATATCAAGCCAACAAAGGCATGATTCTAGGATCGTTGCGGTGTGCAATCCGACCTCATAACTGCCTCAAAACCAGGCTCCAAGCCTCACTCAGTCAGTACCTTCCAGTCTCACTCACAATGCTCTAACATATGAAAATCAGCCCAAACAATTGATAATATAGAATAAACTAGCAACTTACGAGACTGAGGCATGAAACATATACTTTAACAGGACTGAGTACATGAAAACAATAATCACAGATAGAGACAGCAATAATCGACCTTTCCGGTCTGAACATATCGGCATGAAGCCTTAACATTTATACTTAGCATGATTTCTATAGCGTTCAAGGTAATACCACCTTCAGAGTACAAATATCAACCTGAGATAACCATTAGACATTGCCATGGGATGAGCCAGGCTACAAATATTCGGTAAACGACCGTATGCCCGTCACTTGGCAAGTGCGTCACCTTAGTTAACATTAAATATCAAATAGTTTGGGGTTTCGAACCCTCAGTTACAAGTTTGGAAGCGTTACTTACCTCAAAACCGGCTAATATACTACTCCGCAGTGCCCTTGCCTCTAAATTCGGCCTCGAAGTGCTCCAAATCTACCAACAATCACATGTATATCATTATAATATGCTAAGGAACTAATCCTAATCGAAAGGTATCAAAAATACTCAAAAATCCCGAAATTGGTCAAACCCAACCCCCAGGACCACGTCCTGAAACTCAGAAATTTTATACCAAATTGTTCTTCATCATCTCGCGAGTCCGTACATATAAAGAACACTAAATTCGGAGTCCAAATGACCCCTCAAATCCCCATTTTAAAGACTCTTAATCCCAAGCCCTAATTACCCAATTTATACTGATTTTTCCCTAATTTTCCACCATAAATCCATCCTTTAATCACATATAAACGAGTTCAGAGTCCAAAAACCTTACCTCAATGAATAACTATCGAATCCCCTCTTCAAAACCCTTCAAAAGCTTCAAAACCGGATGAAATATTGAAAAAGATGGCTAAAATTCACGAAGGCATGTTTTTATACTCTCTGTACAGTAGTTCCGCACCTCCGACCACTTACGCGCACCTGCGGAACCGCACCTGCGGTCCCAGGTGCGCACCTGCGGAAAGACCCCAAAGTCCTCAGCCTCCGCACCTGTGCTCGACCTCCCGCACCTGCGGCTTCGCAGGTGCGGCAATTACCTCGCACCTGCGGAATCCTATCACTCAGCCAAACTTCCGCACCTACGGTGCCACGTCCGCTCCTGCGGAACCACACTTGCGTCTCCCCATCCGCAGGTGCGAAAACACCAGCAATAACAACATCAGTAGTGACAAAACCATTCCAAACTCCCCGTTAACCATACGAAACCATCCCGAGCCCCTCGGGACCCCAACCAAACATACCAGCGTATCATATATGATCATTCAAACTTAGTCGACCCTCCGAAACATCATACATAACATCAAAACCTCAAAAACACATCGAATTCAAGCCTATGAACTTTGAATTTTCTAAATTCCACCAACGATGCCGAAACTACCCAAAACAACTCCGATTGACCTGAAATTTTGCAGACATATCCAAAATGACATTACGAACCTATTCCAACTGTCGGAATTCCATTCTGACCCCGATAGCCTATTTTCCACTGCCAATCGGAGGTCGCCAAAAATAACTTTCGCCAATTCAAGCCTAATTCTACACCGGACATCACAAAAATATTCTGAACACACTCCTAAGTCCCAAATCACCTAACGAAGCTATCCGAGCCATAAAATCCGTATTCTGAGGTTGTTTCCCAATAAGTTAACTCTCAGTTGACTTTTCCAACTCTAAGGCTATTTTGAAAGACTAAGTTACTGAATTCTCATTTAACCATTCCGATTCAAGCCTATCGACTCTAACACATCAATAATAGAATAACCAATCCATGACAAGTCAATGACATCAATAAAAAGTGCAAGTTCTACGTAACGACAGACCGGGTCGTTACATTCTCCCCCACTTAAACATACGTTCGTCCTCGAACGTGCCTAGAGTTGTTCCAACACCACCAAATTTGTTGTGTAACCTTTCATGCACATATTCGGAGGTGATCCCATGTCACGTTACCCCATCTACGTCTGATAACTCAACATAACTGAAATTTTATTATCAAATCCTGACCCATAACCTTAAAACCAAGTTTCCACTTCTGAAATAATTTACAAGTTCAAATTTCCACGACTATAAGCTGAAATTGTCTGAACACGTTGTATCAACCCATATCCGTAACCCAAGATGAAATCACATAATATACCGTGTGGCTCAACCACTCATACCGATAACTCCTAACCACAATAGTTGTTCAAACAACTCAATACGGGTACATACCCTCTTATCAAACCATGCCTCATTCTAACACTTCCATATACTGCCGATGATGAAAGAAACACGTATAAACCAGTAACCATTCACCCGATCAATATCAATACCATCCAGAGCCATAACTTGTGCAACTTGTGCACTCAATGACCACATACCAAGAGTTCAATTCATTAAATAAAGAAGACTGGCACGAGAGGGCTATCCTTCCACTAACACTTACCATTACCACATCATACTAAAATCCTGATACACATTGTGAAACCATATCACACAAATCCGACATCAAGGATCATACCTCTACCTAACCGAGCTGCAAAGCATGATCCCATCCAACCGCTGGACCACATNAATTTCGGAGTCAACAATTCCGACTCAGTGCAGACCACACACCCATACCGGCCTACCAATAACTCTAAGTCAACTTTGGTCACCCACAATAGGTAGATAACTCTCCGACCGTTCATAATGACTGAATCATGACTAACACTTGACTAGCTTTGCTCGCATCCTCGTAGTTCACAACTACAAAAATAATCTGTTCATGAAAACTCCCAGTCTCAAAATCCATAAGGCGCACCAATTACCATATCTGACCCTAATTCCACCACTCAAATATATAACACATCCTTGATGCTCAATCATTCCACGAGGGATACCCCCCATAATTCCTCTTTGTCACCAAGAAACCTTGAATATCAGCAGTCGGTCCAACAAGAGAGTGTCGTAACACCAATGAAGCACCCTTATTCAAAAACATTTCCTTAAACACATTGTCCTTAATGAATGTATACTCTCATCCAACCACCCAATAGTTGTATCATTTACCTAATTATTTGAAACTGCCAGTTCTGACCTTCCTTCCAGAACTGAACCGCGACCTCACATATTCCACTCTCCGCCATACACAAAATACCGCATACGCCATGCAATCCTTTGATAAATATGAGAACTTCATGCTCCCTTCCTAACCACAACAACTACGTACCCAACTAGCCAAGAAATTTCCATTCGATCCTATCTAGAAGCAAAATCACTATACATCACCTGGACCTCACTCACGTAGAAATAAAAATCTCCAACCGTGGTAGAAACCATCAAGAACTCCCGAATCACACTTGTACAACACCAAACCGTCAGGACTGAATCCTTCCAACTTACCCAAGCTACACATGCCACCAAATTTCAAGAGAATTGCTAATAAACACATGTAATAACTCATTACCTTATAAACACCCAAAGAACTAACCATATCCCTTATCATCCCGATCTGACCTACTACCAAGTTGTCCTATTTATTCAAGTTCCTTCTGACTTACCTTCGAATTGATACTTCTTCTTGCCATAATACCACAATCCTCAATCCCGACTCACCGCACGAACCCGAGCATAAAAATATACCGTCTAAGGCTCATAGGCCGCTGAATACTCCCTCAATTATCCCCAAATGCACCACATTATAAATACTTAACCTGAAGAGACTTCCTACGAAATTTAAATTCATTACCTTCAATTTCCTGATACTGATGGATAGAATCCATGATAATGCAAATACACCACAAGCCTAGACACATTTCCCGTAAATCTCAATTCTAGCCCTTCCCACACCTTGAAGATCCTCAATTGCTACATATAACCTTGAATTCGTCTGAACCATTCTCGAACGCCATTTACTCTACGAAATTTCAATTACACTAAACAAGTAAACAGAACGACCTGAGCCCGCTTGCAATCCACATACTAGGAAAGTAATCCACAACTTTTGAAGCAACAAGCACGCTCATACATTGCACACTCTACACTTACCAGTACAACCCCATCATACAATGAATTCCACTATCCGTAAAGTACATTACAACTTGTATCGAAGAAATTTCCATCACTCGAGTCATTCCCTGACTCCACCGCTGTAGGTTATAGCTGATTCACCTACATACCTCGAACCAAAACCAATACAACGCATAATCATGTAATAAACTTATCAATAAAGAACTCCCATTGGCTCAAAGCCAAGGATCGCGACAAACAAGACTATGCCCACACATTATCACTGCCACCATGCTGTGGTGGGATTCGACTAAATCCTCCATAAGCTTATATGACCCAAACCATCTAACACTCAAATCAATTGCCAATCTCGCATCCACCATTGTGATGGTCATGCCAACTCCCACAAGCGATCTAAACTCAAATTAAAACATGCATCATGTACTGATAGAGAGAACTTACTACAGATAAACATAAGGGTCACACACCTCAGGACAACCCGCAGGAGATACCCCTGCCTGCCAAATCTCAAAACTTTATCTCCCTATACACTTTCAAATATCATAGCTATCACACAATCACTATACCTTCCTATAGTAGAACACAACCACTGCATGCCCTCGATACATCCCATAAGCGGTATAAGAACCTGAAGCTGATGGCAATACTAACACTGGAGTTGTGGTCCAGGAATTCTTGAGCTTCTGGAAGCTCCACTCACACTCGTCTGACCACATAGATACCTTCGCTGGACACCACGTGTCCCTAGAATGCTACTGAACTAAGCCAACAATTCACACTTGGAGAACTTCGCACAAAGCTTCTCCTCCATATACCCTTGTAATACCATCATCAAATGCCGAGTATGCTATCCCTGGCTACGAGAGTACGGCAGGATGCCATCAATAAATATAATAAAAAAGGGGTTATAACACGGCTGAATACACTGTCAATAAAATACATGAACGTTGCTGGGGCATTGGTCAACCCAAAAGACATCACTAGGAACTCATAACGCAACAGAAATATCTACTTCAGTCCACAACTAAGCCACACAAGAGGTCTTTCAATACACTCACAACTCGAAGCCATATCCTAACTCAATATAGACGTCAAATACTTAATGGTTCTTGCCACATTTCCCGCGAGTCCATTCTTGCCACAATCAAACCACCTGAACACATCTAACTACCAATCAAAACTCACCACGCAGTCATCTAGTCACAAAGTTCCATCCATAAGGACACCAACGGGCATAGTCCCCAATACATATGCTCACACAAACGAAATCTCGGCACTCAAGCTACAGACAAAAAGATCCGGCCTCAAGTCCTCTAGACTGGCCCCTAGCATGCTAAAATCACATCCCATTTATGGAAGTCACAAACCATCGGTGCACGGCCGATACCGAGCGCTCACGTGCGCATTTGAATACATGAAAGGAGTTCAAAGAATTACGTTTCAGGTTGAATCAATGGATTCGCACGACAAGAGTTCAAGAATGTGAGATTTTTCCTAAAGGTTCTACAGCCTCTCGAAGATAAGTACAATTGTCTCCGTACCGATCCGCAAGACTCTACTAAACCTGCTCATGACTGGTGAGACCTAAAGGTTCCAGAATCACTGCGGTGTGCAATCCGACCTCATAACTGTCTCAAAACCATGCTCCAAGCCTCACTCAGTCAGTACCTTCTAGTCTCACTCACAATGCTCTAACATATGAAAATCATACCAAACCAATGATAATATAGAATAAACTAGAACCTTACGAGACTGAGACATGAAACATATACTTTAACAGGACTGAGTACATGAAAACAATAATAAAAGATAGAGACAGCAATAATCGAGCGTTCCGGTCTGAACATATCGGCGTGAAGCCTTAACATTTATACTTAGCATGATTTCTATTGCGTTCAAGGTAATACCACCTTCACGGTACAAATATCAACCTGAGATAACCATTAGACAGTGCCATGGGATGAGCCAGGCTACAAATATTCGGTAAACGCTCGCATGCCCGTAATTTGGCAAGTGCGTCACCTTAGTTAACATAAAATATCAAATAGTTTGTGGTTTCGAACCCTCAGTTCCAAGTTTGGAAGTGTTACTTACCTCAAAACCGGCTAATATACTACTCTGCAATACCCTTGCCTCTAAATTCGGCCTCCGAGTGCTCCAAATCTACCAACAATCACATGTATATCATTATAATATGCTAAGGAACTAATCCCAATCGAAAGGTATCAAAAATACTCAAAAACCCCGAAATTGGTCAAACCCGACCCCCGGGCCCACGTCCCAAAACTCAGAAATTTTTATACCAAACTATTATTCATCATCTCCCAAGTCCGTACATATAAAGAACACTAAATTCGGAGTCCAAATGACTCCTCAAACCCCTATTTTAAAGACTCTTAATCCCAAGCCCTAATTACCCAATTTACACTGATTTTTCCTAATTTTTCACCATAAATCCGACCTTTAATCACATATAAACGAGTTTAGAGTCCAAAAACCTTACCTCAATGAAGAACTATTGAATCCCCTCTTCAAAACCCTTCAAAAGTTTCAAACCCGGATGAAATATTGAGAAAGATGGCTAAAATTCGCGAAGGCATGTTTTTATACTCTCTGAACAGTGGTTCCGCACCTGCGATCACTTACACACACCTTCTACCCCAAAGTCCTCAGCCTCCGCACATGCGCTCGACCTCCCGCACTTGCGGCTTCGCAGGTGCGGCAATTACCTCGCACCTGCGGAATCCTCTCACTCAGCCAAACTTCCGCACCTGTGGTGCCACGTCCGCTCCTGCGGAACCGCACATGTGGCTCCCTATCTGCAGGTGCGAAAACACCAACAACAGCAACATCAGTAGTGACAAAACTATTCCAAACTCCGCCTTAACCATCTGAAACCATCCCGAGCCCCTCGGGACCCCAACCAAACATACCAGCGCATCATATATGATCATTCAAACTTATTCGAGCCTCTGAAACATCATACATAACATCAAAACCTCAAAAACACATCGAATGCAAGCCTATAAACCTTGAATTTTCTAATTCCACCAACGATGCCGAAACTACCCAAAACAACTCCGATTGACCTGAAATTTTGCAGACATATCCAAAATGACATTAGGAACCTGTTCCAACTATCGGATTCCATTCCGACCCCAATAGCCTATTTTCCACTGCCAACCGGAGGTCGCCAAAAACTAACTTTCGCCAATTCAAGCCTAATTCTACACCAGACATCACAAAAATATTCCGGACACACTCATAAGTCCCAAATCACATAATGAAGCTATACGAGCCATAAAATCCTCATTTCGAGGTCGTTTCCCAATAAGTCAACTCTCAGTTGACTTTTCCAACTTTAAGGCTATTTTAAAGACTAAGTTACTGGATTTTCACTTAACAATTCCGATTTCGAGTCTATCGACTCTAACACATCAATAATAGAATAACCAATTCATGACAAGTCAATGACAGTAATAGAAAATGCAAGTTCTACGTAACGGCAGACCGGATCGTTACAAACTAAGTCTGGTATTGCTTTCAAAAATAAATCTAATGAAACACTAGGTTATATTTCATATTCTATCCCTAAATTATTATCCTTTATCACATGAACAAAATGACCCCTTATTTCATGTATATCGTTATTTTTTATAACGAAACCAGTTTCAAATAATTAATCTTTTATAATTTTATTTTAAGTGTAACATCCTTCGTGGAATAAGTTAGTTCTCGATTTACCTTATCTATTTGCTCACCCCCAATTGCTACGATACAACTTTCCCCAGATTATTCACTCGTACATATGATAAACTACCCTATAGCATTATCAACAGTAGATTCCGGCGGATTGAGAGTGATAGGATTCCTGATAGGATTTTTTTATAATTATTTTATATGAATTTTACAACAGTAAGAAAGATCCTGATAGGGTTTGGGGTTTGAGCCTGACGCATATTTTATCGGATTCCTATTATTCTATTTGATCTACTTGCTACTCCATATTACAGAAGTGTATTTTAAAGTAACTCTTTGTTTTTTGTTATTTTTTTGTTTTTCCTAAAACGGAAAATTGCATTAATAAAAGATGTGCTATGATACCATGTGCGGAGAATAAGATATGCACATCTTACATTATCTTGGACAATATTTACACAATTAGTGTAGAAGTGTATATCTACTAGTGGTTCTTGAGCTGTTGGTTCTACCGAACCCAATATATATATATGTGTGTGTGAGATATACCACAAAAACATAAAAATAAAAATTTAACAAACTATTGGATTCTGAACCTATAATCTCAAAAGCATTGTAAGTTTAGTGCTAAAAATATTAAAGGTTGAATATTAAGAAATTTTACCTCCTAGCAAAGGAATACACCTTATTTATTATAAATTTAAAATATTATTTTCTATAGCTACCTTTTATATTTTATAGCAAAATAGGTATTTATGGTGTATACTACAATTGAGACATCAAATACGCTATTTATGTTTTTCCTCTCTCTTTCTTTCAATTAACAAAAGATTATCTCTCATATTTTTTTCTTCTTTATCTCTCTCTCTCTCTCTCTTCGAGCAACTCAAGCTCTAGTATTGATGGCCGACGAGAAAGAAGAATCTCTATCTCTTCAAGCAACTCAAGATACACGCCCTAGTATCGATGGCCGACGAGACATTAGAATAGTATAGAAGGCAGTTAGGAAACATAAAAGAGTGAATTTTTCGAACGGAAAGGAGCAATGTGATGAACTCTTATCATATATTTGTTGTACAGATCCGACGAACTTTCTTCTCTTCTTTGCGATTTAGTCACATAAAATGATACAAATATATTATATTTTGTACAAATTCACTCAAATACATTATATTTTTTATATATATTTTTTGCATGTATTTATGTATTTCGAAGATCTGTAATTTTTTTAATACAGTTGAATGCCTGAATACACATGTATTCATGCATACTGTACATTCAGTATGCATGAATACAGGATATAAACATTGAAATACACTGAATACAAACATTAAAAATGGAACAAAATATAAAAAGTGAATACATTTAATTTTAAATACAGTAAAATACTCTGAATACAAATAGAAATATAGTAAATACAACCAATGATATATATTGAATACAACAGTAATAACATGTATTAGGAATAACTAAAATATTGTTAATACAAATACGTTTGAATACACTGAATATAAAATAGTGAATACAATAAATACAAACATTGAATCTAATGAATGCAATAGTAAAAAAAATATTGAAATACACTAAATACAAAAGTTAAATACAACAGTTATATACAACTGAAAAATCATTCTAATTAATTGGGTTGATAATGAGGCATGTTAGAATTGATTATGTTGAGTTATATTAGGAGTGTATCACGCTAAGTGATATTATTTTCGTTATTAGACAGTTGGATATACCTATTTTTAAGGTGATTGTCGCTACTGTATTCATGAATACATGACGTTAATACATGCGCGTACAGCTGGACTGCATGCATGAATACATGACGTGAATACATGTGAATACATGCACGTAAGGCATGTTAGTATTGATTTTGTTGAGTTATATTAGGAGTGTATCACGCTAAGTGATATTATTTCCGTTATTAGACAGTTGGACATACCTATTCTTAAGGTGAATGTCATTATTGTATTCATGAATACATGACGTGAACATGTGAATACATGCGCGTACAACTGGACTGCCCTGATTTTTGACACTTTTTGTTGTTGTATTCATAAATACAGGAGCGCGAATACACTACCGTAACAACTGAATAGTAGCTATAGGAAGTAATTATGTATATGGTAGCTATAAAAAGTTAATAGCCACTAAACAATAGTGGTTTCTAAAAACTTATCTAAATATTATAACATGCCTTATCACCTCATCAGCTAAGTTATTAAAATGTTTAAGTTTGATGATTAAAAGTAAAGATACTTGTATGAGATATTGAAAATGTTGGGTTTTAGTTTAAAAATTGAGGTGAAGGGGAAATGGAGAAATTGAAATTTTGATTTTCCCTGAGTTACAAAAGAACAATGTCCCATATTGGAGGAGGAAAGTGGTATTTAGCTTAAAGTATATAAATTTATATGTATATTGCCTCTTGTTTTATTCGTGCTTCGTGAATTTCGGATGTGAAATGTATTGATTTATGCTTATTCGTGGTATTTTTATATGTAGGAATCATCTGGAAGCAATTGGGGGCGAAAGGTGCGAGATTAAAGCCAAAACGGAAGAAAAATGGGAAAGGTGGAATTTCAGCACCACAGGCCTCGCCCTATGCCACCTGTGGTGCCGTGGACAGAATCTTCAGCATTCCAGCGCCAAGACCAACGCCCCACCCTGCCCTAGATGCTGGTAACGGGAAATCACTCCTACTTCTTCCAGGACAAGGTTATTTCAGCCCAAGACCTACCCAACGCGTATAAAAGCCAGACTAAACCTAATTTGGAGGGGATCTAACGTATTTTGAAGGAGAATTCATGTGGTGGAACACATACCATGCTTGGAGGAGGCTTCTAACTAGTTTTTCTTCTCTTCTCTTCTCTTCTCTTCTCTTCTCTTCTCTTCTCTTCTCTTCTCTTCTCTTCCTTTATTTCCGTAGTTTATTAATTCTAGAGTTATGGAGTACTACATGAACGTTGTAGTTTGAAGAGTGAATTTTTCTTATTATTTTATCATATTGGTTTATTTATTCAAACATGCACTTAATTATTTGACTGATTGATCAACAATTGAATACTATCTATGAATCAAGGATTGAACTCTAGAGAGGAATTCCAGATTTCATATAAGATTAAGTAGAGCGAGATCTTGAACTCGAGCATCGGGAACGGATTTGCGGTTAGGATAGGAATATACATAATCGCCTTGCTTAGTTACTATACAGGAATTACTAATGCGTTCTTGTTAATTAATTCTAATTCTATAGGAATATAGGCCTTATGTTATCTTGAATAGATGAGTAGTACTTCGGGAGAAGGCTACGAGTAATATTAACTCAGTCAACCAATAAACCAGATAACTTAATTAGAAAATCTAAGTGGACGACTCAACGGGATTGTTAGCTAACTCATAGCTCTAGAATATTGTCTCTCATTGAATTCGTCTCTAATATTTGCCAAATTGTTTCCTTTAATCTCTTAGTTTACTACTCTAGATTAGTTGTAGATAATAATCTTTAGAAAATTGCTTGAATAGATTAATTGTCTTAGTTTAATTTAGTTGATATTTAATCACAAGTACCTGTGAGTACGATATCTGGAGTTACAATCCTATAGTACTTGTCGACCACGCATACTTGTGTGTGCGTTTGGGAGCAACAAGTTTTTGGCGCCGTTGCCGGGGACTTAGAAATTAACTATTCTACTAGAATTAGAATTTTACTTTTTGTCTATTCAATTTTTTTTTTATCTTAGTTTAATATTTTATTATCTTTGTTGATTTGGCATCTTCGAATGAGAATTGGTCGAATATTGGTTATCCTTAATATGGTACAAAGTACTGCAGGCTAGAATGGACGGATTAATGGCCAATTTTCAAGAAGAACATCAACTCGACAAAGAGAGCGAGTTCCCTCAAGAAGATAACTTTGAAGAAGCAGATATCGTGATCCAATCTTGGCTAGAGGAACAAGCTCAATTGGTAAAATTTTATAGGGTTCCACGTAATGGTCTTTCAAATATGAAACAACAGTTGATAGACAAAAGACTTGAGGTCAGGCAAGAGATAGACCAATTTGGCTCATATATCCATGAACTGTAGGCTCAATTGAAAAAAGGTTTGAGGCGTCTGATGCCCTACAACTAATTTTTGTAGATACTGGCCAGCTTGTGGAGCGGAAAAAGTAATTCCAACTACTCGACCAAAATATTATTAATAATGCCAAGGTTGACAAAGTGTGAAAAAGTGAGGATATCAAAGGTGAAGTGATTTTAGAGTTGAAGCGTGTCGGACCTCATTCTAACCATTTTTCAACATTGTTTTTGGTTGGTGACATGATAATTGATCCATTCGAGCATATGGAGGAATCAATGGATGGGGAACAAAGTGCATATATTCTGAAATTTGTGATGCCAAGGAGACAAAATGGCATCTCGCACTTAAGGGCTAAGAAGTGCAAGATGCGATATTTATTGCTTGCTTCCTTTATTTTCACACCACCGCCACAAGAATGTGACAGAAAAGTTGATACAAAATTGGGGGTGCGATTTATATTCTCAAGTGGAAGGAAAAGTGGTGAAAGTGTTGGTGTCGTACCGCGATGTTAAATCAAGCGCTTGTTGGGAGGCAACCCAATTCTATTTTTTCTTTTTTACTTGTGTTTATTTTTTTTATTATGTTATCTTTGTAGTGTTATTTTTTTATTTTTGTAGGAGTAGGAGCTTGGAATCAAAGCCAGTAGGTGTGTGAAAAATCGATCAGGTGGTTGGAACTAAGTGTGGGGTGTCCGCACGAAGGACCATACTTGGGAGAAGTCTGAGTATCCCATGAGCCGCTAATGCTTCAGCCTTTGGCCTACCAGGGAGTCCCTTTTACCCTATTGTTATATATTATGTGCATTGAGGACATTGCATAATTTTAAGTGTGGGTGAAGAGATTGTCTGGGTAATTTTATGTGCTATCCTAGCTTAATTGTAGTATTCATTCTTAGTGTAGTGATATTTGTAATTAAAAAAGAAAAAAAAAAAGAAACATAAAAAAGATGAAAACTGAGAAAAAAATTAGAAAATTTGGACTTTTTCCCACGATGGATTTTGTGGATAGCTTTCTTGAGGGATTAAGGTCCAATGAAAAAAATTACAAAAAAAATCTAAAAATATGTCTTTTATTTTTCTTTAGGTAGCAATAATCCCCCGTGGTCTTTCTTTGTGCATCGATTCTTTTTCATGTGATGTAGTTTGAACCGATTAGTCGTTTTTTATTTTTTAGAGTAGATTAGGAATTTAGGAAATAAAAGGAGGAAGATTGATGAACTTAGGCTCCTTTGACTTGTTTGATAGTAGCGTATTTCAGCTTTGGCATGAGGAGTATTTCCCCTATGTTTTGAAATTATTCATGATGCCTTGATAAAATTGGATAGCATGTCTTGTGATGCCTATGTCTCTTTTGCTTGACTTATATTCACTGTGTGCTTAATGCTTAACATCTTGTGGCTCCTTGAATACTTGCATTGTTTGAGAATCAGAATGAGACTGTCCTTAGTGAGTCATGTGCTATGTGTGAAGTGAGATTTTGTGTAGTCCATAGTATTGTGATTGAGTCTATAAATTGCTCGGTATGTGAGTCGAAGAAAAATTTTAGGTGATGCAAGATTTGATAAAATGATTTATGCCTTCTTTGATCTTTTTGAGCTTAATTTCTTATCACAAATAAAATGGATCCCTAGTCAACCCTTTTGAGCTTATAGACTTTTAATTGGCACCCACATTACGAGCCTATACCTTTTTCTTCTTAATTGATATTATTTTGATCATGTTACCTCTTAAAGCACTTTAATGGTGAAATGAGTGCTACAAGAAGTAAGGGCTGAGTGGGGGTGGCTTTTGAGTGGAACTAATGAAAGAAGAAAGGTGCACTTATTTTGAATGAATTGTTGTCTTGTTCTTGCTAGTGGGATATAAATTAAAGTAGTGCTTAAAGCAAGAGGAAATAATTTTAGGGAGTGATCTTGTTTGTGAAATTGAATTGAATTGAAGAATTTGCGCTTAAAGTTTATTATGTGATGTATTAAAGTGCTTATAAAGGTGAACCACTAATCCTAAATAGATCATACCCATCCCTTAGCCCACATTACAACCATATAAAGTCCTAATTGATTTAGATCGAGTGAGCCTACTGTCACGACCCGGAATTCCCACCTTCGGGACTGTGATGACGCCTAGCATTTCACTTGCTAGTCAAGCCAACATTAGAGGATCTTAAGCCAATTTTTAATCAATTACGATAAGTAAAACCAATTAAGCCGAACTGAAATTAATACTGAGAGCGAAATAACATAAATAGATTTAATATCTAAGTACAACCCTGATCTGAAGTCACAATTCACGAGCTACTAGAGCTTCTACTAATAGGGTTTGAAATAAATACAACTGTCTTGAATGAAAAGAACAGTAAATGAGGGGAAATGGGAGGGGACTCGTAACGACCCGGCCGGTCGTTCCGAGAGTAATAGCCCTGTTTCCCCCGTTTCTGCTTCATTATATGTGGTTTAGCTTCATTATATTGTGTTAGATTGGTCGTCTTGGGTTCGGAGCAATTTTTGGAGAGAAATGAGACACTTAGCCTCTTAACTTGGTTCAATAGTGGAAAAGTCAATCGGAAGTTGACTTATTGGTAAACGATCTCGGAATGTAGATTATTTGGTTCGGATAGCTTCGTTAGGTGATTTGGGACTTAGGAGTGTGTTCAGAATGTGGTTTTGATGTCCGGTGTTGAGTTTTTGGCGATTTCTGGTCGGCAGTGAAAAATTAGCTATCGGGGTCGGAATAGAATTCCGAAAATTGGAACAGGTTCGTAGCATCATTTTGGATGTGTGTGTAAATTTTCAAGTTAATCGGATGTGTTTTGGTTAGTTTCGGCATCGTTGGCGATTATCGGAAGTTTGAAGATTCTTAGGCTTGATCATGAGTTGAAGTGGTGTCTCGATGTTATTTTGGGTGTTCTGAGGGTTCGGCTAAGTTCGGTGATCATTTATGACTTGTTTGTATTTTTTTGGTTGGGGTCCCGAGGGGCTCGTGTTGATTTCGGATAGTCATCGGAAGGATTAAAGTTGGAAAAATGCAGTTGAAGGAGCTGTTGGTGCCAGGTTTCTGGTGTGGCCGCACCTGAGGAAGGGTAGCCACAGGTGCGACGCCGCAGGTGCGAGGTGGCTTGCGCAGGTGCAATAATAGGTTAGGTTGGAGAAAATCGCAGGTGCGAGACCTGGACCGCACATGCGAAGTCGCAGGTGCGGGTGATTCACCGCAGGTGCGAGAAATGGGCTTTAAGTAATTTTCCGCAGGTGCACACCTGGGACCGCAGGTGCGGAGAAATGACCGCAGGTGCGGTTACACTGGGCAGGAAGTATAAATACCAGCCTTCGTGTTTTTGAGCCATTTCTTCAATATTTCATCCGGGATTAAGCTTTGGGAGAGGCTTTTTGAAGAAGGAAATCAAGAGGACTTCGTTGAGGTAAGATATTTGAACCTAAAACTCGTTTCCATGTGATTTTTGGACTGAAATAAGGTGAAATTTAGGGGAAAATCAGTGTGTAAATTGGGGGAAAAGGGGAAAAAGTTTGAGAATTTCTTTTAATGATTTGAGTGGGCATTTGAGGTCGGATAATTTGATTCTCTTGGTATGCATAGACTCGTGAGAGAATAAGGATTCTAGTTTTGTGATTTGTATCGAATTCTGAGATGTGGGCCCGGGGGCCGAGTTGGGCCAACTTCGGGATTTGTGCCCAATTGTGATAATTTCTAAATGGGTTTCGTCTTCCTAGCATATTTTGATGTTATTAATCTGATTTTGATAGACTCGGAGCATTTGGGAGCCGATTCGAGGGGAAAGAGCATCGCAGAGTAGTTTACGAGCCGGTTTGAGGTTAGTAATGATTGTAAATCTAGACCTGAGGGTATGAAACCCCGGTATTCCATATTGTTTTGATAAATAAGGCGACGCACATGCTAGGTGACGAGCGTGTGGGCATGTACCGATAGGGATTTGTGACTTTGTCCGTCCCGTAGCGACTTTAAGTCGCATACTTGATTTGAAATCGTATGATATCCTGTACTTTTGAAGTTTACATTATATTATTGAGTTGTATGGCATGTTTAGGGCCTTGTGCCGAACGCTTTATACCCTCAGGGGTATTTTTCCACTATTCTCACACTATTTTTGATAGAAATTTATGAACTCAGTCATGTTTTATACTTGTTGCTATCACTGTGATCACACTATTTTAGAATACTGAGAGGTACTTTGGGCTGAGTCCCGTGAGTTGCGATGAGTCGCCCGAGTGGCTTGTGAGGATGACTGAGTGAGGCCGAGAGCCGAGTGGTGAGGATATTATATGATCGGGCTGCATGTTGCAGCAATATATATTATATGGACCGGGCTGCACGCTGCAGAAATATATATTACATGGACCGGGCTGAACGCCGCAGCAATATATAATATGGATCAGGTTGCACGCTGCAACAATATATATATATATATATATATATATATATATATATATATATATATATATATATATATATATATATATATATATTGGATCGGGTTGCGCAACGCAGCAATATAGCGCTTGGGTTGTAGGAGCCCCTCTCGGAGTTTGTATACCCCCAGTGAGCACAGTCGACTATTATGGATCGGGCTTATGCCGCAGCATATATTATATGGATCGGGCTGGACGTTGCAGTAGATATGATATGGATCGGGCTGCACACCGTAGCAGACATTATATGGATCGGCCTGCACGCCGCAGCGGTTATATATATATATATATATGGTACTTGTTGAGTGGGAGTGGTGAGTGTGAGCATTGACCTATGAGAGTAGAGTCTCGAGTGACTGAAAGGCTTGTCCGAGAAGCTTTATTGTGAATGACACTGTGCCCGAGCGGCCGATATTTTTTGAAACTACTGTTTTCACTCATCTTTACACTGAGCCTCAATTGAAAAATGTTGAACAAACGCTTATACGAATTATAAAATGGAAAATTGGAGTTTCTATGAAATATTCGAAATGTAGATTCCTGACTTGAGCATAATCACTTCTACTGTTGCTTATTATATGGTTTTTACATGATCTTTAAAAATGCTCGTCACTGCACTCAAGTCTTTAGTTACGGTTGTTACTTACCGAGTTGGCGTACTCACGTTACTCCCTGCACCTTGTGTGCAGATTCAGGTACCGGGGCAGAGCGATAGTTGATCTACCCCATTTGGAGCATTGTTCGGAGATTGTGAGGCAGCTGCTCGGCGTCCGCAGCCTACTCTTTCTCCTTCCTACTCTGTCATTTTACTTTACTTCCCATACTTATTGTAGTAGAGAATTTGTATTAGACTGTATCACTTCTTAGATGCTCATGACGGTTGACTCCAGATGTTGGGTCTGTGTTTAGACGTTCTGATCATTTTTATTGTTTGAAATGCTTAAAAGTGGAAACTATTATGAAACATAGGATAATTTATGTATCAAATGGTAACCTTATGATATTTTCAGTAAATTTGGCTAGCATAGTACCACGATAGGCGCCATCACGGCCAGTTTAGATTTGGGGTCGTGACAAGTTGGTATCAAAGCCTAGGTTACATAAGACTCGCCGGTCATGAGCAGGTTTAGTAGAGTCTTGCGGATCGGTACGGAGATGTCTGTAGTTATCTTCAAGAGGCTACAGAACCCTTAGGAAATCTCACATTCTTGAATTCTTATCGTGCGAATCCATTTATTCAGCCAAAAGCGTAAATCTTGAAATTCCTTTCATGTATCGAATGCGCACATGAGCGCTCGGTACCAGCGGTGCATCGACGGCATGTAATTTCCATAGGTAAGGTATGAGGTGTGATTTTAGCATGTTGATAATGATCCAGTCTGGAGGACTTGAGGCCAGATTTTATTCTGTGGCTTGAGTGCTGAGATTTCGAGTATAGGAGCCGTGCATTTGGGGACTTATATGTCTGTTTATGTTCTTATTGATGGGATTTGGTGACTAGATGACTACGTGGTGAGTGTGATTTGATGGTTAGATGTGTTCAGATTGTTTGATTGTGACAAAAGGATTGTCTGGAAATGTGCCAAGAACTATTGAGTGTTTGATTTCTTTCTCGGTTTGGCATATGGCTTCGAGTTGTGAGTGTATTGGAAGACCTCTCATGTTGTTTAGTTGTGGAGTGAACCAGATCTTTCTGTTGGGTTGTGAGTTCCTGGTGATGTCTTTTGGGCTGATCATTGCCCTAGTAGCATTCATGTATTTGATTAATAGTGTATTCCAGTCGTAATTATACTCCTTTGTTATTGTATTCGTTGATGGCGTCCTGGAGTATACACGTAGCCAGGGGTAGCATACTCAGTAGTTGAGGATGGCATTATAAGGATTCAGGGAGGAGAAGCTCTATGCAAAGTTCTCCAAGTGTGAATTTTGGCTCAGTTCAGTAGCATTCTTGGGACACGTGGTGTCCAGTGAGGGTATCCATGTGGTCAGACGAGTGGGGGTAGAGCTTCCAGAAGCTCAAGAT
This sequence comes from Nicotiana paniculata, assembly GCA_005239505.1. Lineage (NCBI taxonomy): Eukaryota > Viridiplantae > Streptophyta > Magnoliopsida > Solanales > Solanaceae > Nicotiana > Nicotiana paniculata. The sequence goes on from ML339415.1 coordinate 24,747, forward strand.
TCCTTTGACCTCAGCTCTAGTGTTAGTTCTACCATCAGCTTCAGGTTCTTATACCGCGTATCTCGATGCCTCGAGGTTAGGCATTGGTTGTGTTTTAATGCATAAGGTTGTAGTGACAGCGTAATATTTATGATCTTCGGAAGTGTATAGAGAGATATCAGTTTGAGGCTAAGCAGGCAGGGGTATCTCCTACAGGTTGTCTTGGGGTGTGTGTTCCTTATGTTGTTTTGTAGTAAGTTCTCTTCTACCAGTAAATTATATATGTTGTAATTTGAGTTTAGATCGCTTGTGGAAGTTGGCATGACTATCACAATGGTGAATGCGAGATTTGCAGATGACTTGAGTTGTTAGACGGGTTGTGTTATTATGAGCTTGTGAAGGATTTAGTTGAATCTCACTGCAGTACGATGGCAGTGATAGCATATGGGCATTGTGAGTTATTGTTTGTCTTGATCGTTGGCTTTGAGCCAAGTGGGGGAATCTGTTAATGATAAGTTGATTGCAAGATTATGGTTGTATTGGTTTCATTTCGAGGTATATTGGTGGATCAGTTATGACGTGAAGAGGTGGAGTCTGGGAATGACTCGAGTAATGGAAGTTCTTCGATACATGTTGTAATGTACTTTATGGGTAGTGAGTTATATTGAATGATTGAGTTGTAAATGTAAAAGGTGTAGTAGGTGCAGTGTATGAATTTGCTTGTTGCTTCAAGTGTGTGGATTTCTTTCCTAGTATGTTGTGGTGCAAACGGGGTCAGGTCATTCTGTCTGCTTGATCGGTGTAATCGAGATTTGTGTAGAGTGGATGACTCTCGAGAATGGATCTGACGGATTCAAGGTTAAATTGATATTGGGAATCTTCAAGGTATGTTTTGGGCTAGAACTGAAATTTACGTTGGAGGGTGTCAAGACTTGTGGCATTTCTACATTATCATGAATTCTACATATCAGTATCGGAAGGTGAAGGTAATGGCTTTAGATTTGCAGGAAGTCTCTTCAGGTTAAGTATTTTGAATGTGGTACTTTTGGGGATATTTGAGAGAGTATTCAGCGGCTTATGAGCCTCAGACAGTATGGTTTTATGCTTGGGTCGCGTGTGGTGAGTCTGGGTTGAGAATTGCGGTATTATGGCAAGGAGAAGCATCAATTCGAAGGTAAGTCGGGAGGAACTTGGATAAATAGGACAAATTGTTATTAGGTCGGATCGGCATGGTAAGGGATACGATTAGTTCTTTGGGTGTTCAGGAGGCAATGAGTTTTTACAGGTGTTTCTTAGAAATGCTCTTGGGTTTTGGTGACCTGCGTAGCTTGGTTGAGTTAGAAGGATTCAGTCCTGATGGTTTGGTGTTGTACAAATGGGATTTGGATAGTTCTTGATGGTTTCTACCACGGCTAAAGATGTATATTTTCTACTGGCATGAGGTGCAGGTGATGTATAGTGATTTTTCTTCTAAATGGGATCAAATGGGAAGTTTTTGACTAGTTGGGCGCGTAGTTGATTGTGGATCGGAAGGGATTATGAAGTTCTCATGTCTATCATAGGATGGCATGGAGTAAGCGGTATGTTGTGTAGAGCTGAGATTTGCATATGTGAGGTCACGGTTCAGTTCTGGGAGGAAGGTCAAAATTCTTAGGCAGCATTGGCAGTTTCAGATGACTAGATAGATGATATCACTATTGGATGGCTTGATGAGGGTATGCATTTCAGAAAGGTCAATGTGTGGAGTTAATGGTGCTTCATTGGTATTGCGACGCTCTATTGTTGAATCGGCTGCTGATATTCAAGGTTGCTTGGTGTCACGGAAGAATTTTTAGGGGTATCCCTCGTGGAATGATTGAGTATTAGGGATGTGTTATGTATTCGAGCGGTGGAGTTGAGATCAGATATAGTAATAGGCGCGCTTCATGACTTTGAGATTGAGAGTTCTCATAAATAGGTTATTTTGTGGTAGTGAATTGTGAAGATGCGGGCACAGCTAGTCAGATGTTAGTATGTACCACTTGTCTGTCATTGATTTTATTCATATTCTAGAGTGATGTATGAAGTTACCCTTCGGGGTTGCGACGTTGGTTATAGGCACATATGGTGCAGATTTATTTGGGCTTTATAGCGAGATTTGAGTAAAGTAAATAATTGGGTATTGCGGGGTTGAGACGTATTGGTTATGTTCTTTATGATTTTGGAGGTATGGTATCGTCCGATTTCCCCCATGGTTATGGCAATGCACTTTGAGTACTTGAAGTCGAATTTTGCATGGTTATTGATTTTGAGCAAGGTGGCTCGAAGTATTTCATGTGGACCAGTGTGTGGATGGGATCATGCATTGTAGTGGAGTTATGTAGAGGTATGATCCTTGGTGTCAGATTCGTGTGTTTTGATTTATTTTTTTTTTATGAGTGTCAGACTCTTAATATGGTGTTGTGACGGTAATTGTTAATGGCGGATGGTCCTCTCGTGTGAATCTTTTATATAGTTTGATTACATTGGGATGTTGCTATTGAGTGCACGAGTTGCACAGGTTATGACTTTGAATTGTATTGATGTGTCATGTCATCAGAGTGGTCGTGTTGGATGAGAAGAGTTCATTGGACCTAGAATGAATACTATCAGGATTGACAACAGCATAGTTGGAAGGATAAATATCGGGAGTCGGCTTATAAATCTGCTATACTTCCTGTTTGGGAAGGGGGAGCTTCATGTCTGACTGATCGGACGAATGGTTGCTAGTTCCTACGTGTTTCTTTCTTCATCGGCACCTTATGAAAGTGTTAAAGTGAGGCTTTGCTATAAGAGGTTATTTACCGGTATTGGGTTGTTCTGAGCAACTATTGTGATTAGGAGTTATCGCTATGAGTGTTTGAATCAGGAGATATATTATGTGATTACATCTTGGGTTATGGATATGTCTTGATACAGCGTGTTCGGACTTGTTCAGTTTATAGTTGTGGAATTTTGATCTTGTAAATTTTTTCAGAAGTGGAAATTTGGTTTTAAGGTTTATGGGTCAGGATTGGATTTCGAAGTTTCAACAGTGTTGTGCTATTGGACCTATATGGGATAGGGTGACGTGGGATCACCCTCGAGTATGTGTATGGTAGGCTATGCGGCAGTTTGATGGTGTTGGAGAACAACTCTTGGCATGTTCGAGGACGAACGTATGTTTAAGTGGGGGAGGATGTAACGACCCGGCTGGTCGTTCCAAGAGTAATAGCCATGTTTCTCCCGTTTCTGCTTCATTATATGTGGTTCAGCTTCATTATGTTTTGTTAGATTGGTCGGCTCGGGTTCGGAGCGATTTTTGGAGAGAAATGAGACACTTAGTCTCTTAACTTGGTTCAATAGTGGAAAAGTCAAATGGAAGTTGACTTATTGGTAAACGACCTCAGAATGTAGATTTTTTGGTTCGGATAGCTTCGTTAGGTGATTTGGGACTTAGAAGTGTGTTCGGAATGTGGTTTTGATTTCCGGTGTAGAATTAGGCTTGAATTGGCGAAAATGAGTTTTTGGCGATTTTTGGTCGGCAGTGGAAAATTAGCTATCGGGGTCGGAATGGAATTTCGGAAGTTGGAACAGGTTCGTAGTATCATTTTGGATGTGTAAATTTTCAGGTTAATCGGATGTGTTTTGGATAGTTTCGGCATCATTGGCGATTATCGGAAGTTTGAAGATTCTTAGGCTTGAATCATGAGTTGAAGCGGTGTCTCGATGTTATTTTGGGTGTTCCGAGGTTTTGGCTAAGTTTGGGTGATCATTTATGACTTGTTTGTACTTTTTTGGTTGGGGTCCCGAGGGGCTCGGGTTGATTTCGGATAGTCATCGGAAGGATTAAAGTTAGAAAAATGCAGCTGAAGGAGCGGCTGGTGCCAGGTTTCTGGTGTGGCCGCACCTGCGGAAGGGTAGCCGCAGGTGCGATGCCGCAGGTGCGAGGTGGCTTCCGCAGGTGCGATAAGTGGTCAGACTGGAGAAAGTCGCAGGTGCAAGACCTGGACCGCACCTGTGAAGCCGCAGGTGCGGGTGATTCATCGCAGGTGCGGGTGATTCATCGCAGGTGCGAGAAATGGGCTTTAAGTGATTTTCCGCAGGTGCGCACCTGGGTCAGCAGGTGCGGAGAAATGACCGTAAGTGCGGTTTCACTGGGCAGAAAGTCTAAATACCAGCCTTCACGATTTTTGAGCCATTTCTTCAATATTTCATCCGGGATTAAGCTTTGGTAGAGGGTTTTGAAGGATGAAATCAAGAGGACTTCGTTGAGGTAAGATATTTGAACCTAAAACTCGTTTTCATGTGATTTTTAGACTGAAATAGGGTGAAATTTAGGGGAAAATCAGTGTGTAAATTTGGGGAAAAGGAAAGAAAGTTTGAGAATTTCTTTTGATGATTTGAGTGGGCATTTGAGGTCGGATTTTGATGCTCTTGGTATGCATAGACTCGTGAGGGAATAAGGATTCTAGTTTTGTGATTTGTATCAAATTCCGGGACGTGGGCTCGGGGGTCGGGTTGGGTCAACTTCGGGATTTGTGCCCAATTGTGATAATTTTCGAATGGGTTTCATCTTCATAGCATATTTTGATGTGATTAATCTTATTTTGATAGACTCGGAGCATTTGGGAGTCGATTCGAGGGGCAAGAGCACCTGTTTGAGATAAGTAATGATTGTAAATCTAGAACTGAGGGTATGAAACCCCGGTATTCCATATTGTTTTGATAAATGAGGTGACACACATGCTAGGTGACTAGCGTGTGGGCGTGCACTGATAGGGATTTGTGACTTTGTTCGTCCCGTAGAGACTTTAAGTCGCATACTTGATTTGAAATCGTATGATATCCTGTACTTTTGAAGTTTACATTATATTATTGGGTTGTATGCCATGTTTGGGGCCTTGTGCCGAACGGTTTATACCCTCAGGGGTATTTTCCACTATTCTCACACTATTTTTGATAGAAATTTATGAACTCAGTCATGTTTTATACATGTAGTTTTTATCACTGTGATCACACTATTTTAGAATACTGAGAGGTACTTTAGGCTAAGTCCCGTGAGTTGAGATGAGTCGCCCGAGTGGCTTGTGAGGATGACCGAGTGAGGCCAAGAGCTGAGTGGTGAGGATATTATATGGATCGGGCTTCATGCCGCAACAATATATATTATATGGACCGGGTTGCACGTCGCAGCAATATATATTATATGGACCGGGCTGCACACCGCAGAAATATATTATATGGATCGGGCTGCATGCCACAGCAATATAGCTTGGGTTGTAAGAGCCCCTCCCAGAGTCTGTACACCCCCAGTGAGCGCAGTCGGCTATTTGGGATCGGGTTGTACGCTGCAGCATATATTATATGGATCGGGTTGCACGCCGCAGCAGATATGATATGGATTGGGCTGCACGCCGCAACAAATATTATATCGATCGGCCTGCACGCCGCAGCGGTTATATATATATATATATATATATATATATATATATATATATATGGTACCTGTTGAATAGGGGTGGTGAGTGTGAGCATTGACCTATGAGAGTGGAGTCTCGAGTGACTGAGAGGCTTTCCCGAGAGGCTTTATTGTGAATGACACCGTGCCCGAGAGGCCGATATTTTCGAAACTATTGTTTTCTCTCATATTTACACTGAGCCTCAATTAAAAAATGTTGAACAAACGTTTATACGAATTATAAAATGGAAAACTGGGTTTTTTATGAAATATTCGGAATGTAGATTCCTGACTTGAGCATAATCACTTCTACTGTTGCTTATTATATGGTTTTTACATGATCTTTAAAAATGCTCGTCACTGTACTCAAGTATTTAGTTATGGTTGTTACTTACTGAGTTGGCGTACTCACGTTACTCCCTACACCTTGTGTGCAGATTCAGGTACCGAGGCAGAGCGATAGTTGATCTACCCCATTTGGAGCATTGTTCGGAGATTGCGAGATAGCTGCTCGGCTTCCGCAGCCTACTCTTTCTCCTTCCTACTCTTTCATTGTACTTTACTTCCTAGACTTATTGTAGTAGAGAATTTGTATTAGACTGTATCACTTCTTATATGCTCATGACGGTTGACTCCAGATGTTGGGGTTGTGTTTAGACGTTCTGATCATTTTTATTGTTTGAAATGCTTAAAAGTGGAAACTACTATGAAACATAGGATAATTTATATATCAAATGGGAACCTTATGATATTTTCAGTAAATTTGGCTAGCATAGTACCACGATAGGCGCCATTACGGCCAGTTTAGATTTGGGGTTGTGACAGGACTTCAAGGTCTGCGGGTGCCAGCAGAACTATCTCAAGTCTCCAAAAGCAAATCCAATCTGGAATGCCTCACGGGCAGCTGGGACCAATACAAAAATTTGCACAAGAAGTACATAGTGTAGTATGAGTACAACCGACCCAATGTACTCCGTAACTGTCAAGCCTAACCTCGACGAGGTAGTGACAAGGCTATGATAAGACACCATGTAAAAATAAACATGTGCGGATAATAATATACGTACAACACAATAACAAGCAAAAGCTAAACATGTGATATTGGGAGGGGACATGCGAAAAAGGGGGTACAAAATACGATAAATACTACAAGGAATGATACCAAGAAACAGTCAATAAGCCTTTAACCAGCAAAATGAATAAAACATAATGAACAAAAACTGCACGGCATCACCCTTCGTGATTTTACTCTCAACCTCACTATGAAACAATAATATCGGCGCGTCATCTCCCTTCATGCTCTTACTCTCAACCTCAATGTGAAACAATAATATCGGCACGGCATCACCCTTCGTGCTTTTACTCCCAACCTCAATGTGAAACAGTAATAACTGCACGGTATCACCCTTCTTGCCTTTACTCTCACTTTCATCAATAGATAAGGCACGGCATCACCCTTCGTGCATTAACACTCTCCCTTACCATATAATACTGAGCATAAACAAAGGGAGACAGAATAAGCAAGAACATGCCTCACATCGACAATGTTTCCACAATACCATCCTCAACTTCGGGGAAAAAAACAATACTCTAATATCTCAAATAGTTCATAAATGCGAAAAGAACGATCAATTTAATAATTAACTAGACTAAGCATGGATATTATGGTCAAAGAAAGAAATAAATTGCAAGAAAACAAGTTCCACCGCATGTTTTGACCCAACAACAACGCATAAGTATTCGTCACCTAACATATATGTTGTACCAAACATCTAGACATGTAGCAAATAGGCAAACAAGTCCTAACCCTCAAGTTAAGGTTAACCACGACACTTACCTCGCTTCAAAGACAAGTTCAAATCTCTACCGGATCCTTTTCCCTAGAATACGCCTCCAAACCACTCGTATCTAACCATAATTGACTCAATAATATCAAAATTTCTAAAAGAATCAATTACAATGCATAAATTTAGAATTTCCAAACTTCCCCCAAAAAGTCAAAAATCGACCCCGGACCCGCTTGGTCAAAACTTTGAGGTTCGAACCAAAAGCCATTTATCCATTCACCCCCGAGCCCAGTTATGTAATTTGTTTAGAAATCCAACCTCAATTTGAGGTCTAAATTCAAATTTTACAAAAATCCCTAATTCTATTAAAACCCCCAATTTTCACCATGAAAGTACTAGATTTTCGATTGAAATCTTATGAAATGTAATGAAAGATTGAAATAAAATAGGTTAGAATCACTTACCAATGAATTGGGAAATAAAAACTCTTGGGAAAATCGCCTCTAGGGTTCTCTAGTTTTGAAATTTTGAAAGAATGAGCAAAATCCCGTTTTTAGGACTGTTTTAATCATTGGCGACAGGTATTCATCGCGTTCGCGTGAACCCTGACACGTTCGCGAAGAGCAAATCCTGTTTGTCTTACGCGATTGTGGGAGACTCCATGCGTTCGCGAAGGTATAGCCCACCTAACCTCCGTGTTCGCGAGACTGGACACGTGTTCGCATAGAGTCACCTCACATTCGCATCCCCCACCTCACTAAACTATGTGTTCGCGTGTGACCGGTTGCGTACGCGTAGAGCAGGCCCCCCCAGTGCTCCGCATTCATGATCACGGTTCCGCGTTCGCGTATAACAGAATCCTCCCCTACCTATATCCCCTTCACGATTGCAAGAATGGCTTCGCGATCGGGAAGCACAGCGCATCAGAAACCAGCAGAAGTGAAAAACACTAGATTTTTCTAAGTTCAAATGGTCCCTAGACTATCTAAAACTCACCCGAGCCCTCGAGGATCCAAACCAAACATGCACACGAGTCCAAAAAATCATACGGACTTCTTGTCCGATCAAAACACCAAAATAACGCCTAGAACTATGAATCGGACACCAAACCAAATGAAATTTTTAAGAAAACTTTAAAACTTCTATTTTAACAACTGAATGTCCGAATCACATCAAACCAACTTCGCTTCTCACCAAATTTGACATACAAATCATAAATATAGTAATGGACCTATACCGGGTTCCGAAACTAAAATATGGACCCGGTATCAATAAAGTAAACATTGGTCAATTCTTTAAAATCATTAAACCTTTAAATCTTTAATTTTCAACAAAAATCAATAACTCGGGATAGGGACCTCTGAATTCGATTCCGGACATACGCCCAGGTCCCAAATAACGAGGTGGGCCCGTCAAAATACGGATCCGAGTCAGTTTTCTCAAAACATGGACCGAAGTCAACCCAAATGAATTTATAAGGCAAAATTTCATATTTTAACAGTTTTTAACTTAAAAGCCTTCCTGAAAAAATACTCGGACTGCACGCAAAGTGAGGAAGGCATAAAGAAGCGATTGAAGGCTTCAAAATACAGAACTAGGTTCTAAAACTCTAGATGACCTATCGGGTTATCACACCTACATTAGTGAGGATTTACATTATGGGCAAGCCTATAGTACATTTTGCATGCATGTGACTTCTTTTTGAGAGTGAGAGATTTTCTTTGATAGATGTGAGTCCTTAAATTATATTTGATCATGAGATTTGAATGTGTGGATTCAACATACTCTTTTGTTGTTGTTGTGAGGGCACATTGTTTCACGAGGGATAGATAACGTTATTAGACTTCTCTGTGACATTAGGTGTTCAAGCCATTAGTGCATTGTGATATTGAGTCGTCTTTTGAGGCTAGGATTGTTATGAGTATATTATCTTTATTGTAAATATTTTTGAAGAATGACATAAGTAATGGGAAGTGTAAGTGATTGCATATGCTACAGTTTAATTGTTGTCATCAACCATGGTCATTGGTAGAGTATATGTTGGAAAAATTAAATTGCTCTTCCCTTGTTGATATGTACGTTGTTGGGGTGTAGTTAATAGTCCCGTTTCTTGAGGACAAGCAAGAGTTTAAGTGTGGGGTGTTGATATTTTGCTTAAAGTATATATATATTTATATGTATGTTCCCTCATGTATTACTCGTGTTTCATGGATTTCGGGTGTGAAATGTATTAATTTATGCTTATTCATGGTATTTTTATATGTTGGAATCACCCGGAAGAAATTGGGGGTGAAAGGTGCGAGATTAGAGCCAAAACAGAGGAAAAAACGGAAAGGTGGAATTTCAGCGCCACAGGCAGTGCCCTGCGCCACTTGTGGTGCCGTGGGCAGAATCTTCCGCATTCCAGCACTAGCGCCCCACGCTGCCCTGGACGCTGGTGACGGGAAATCACTCCTACTTCGCCCAGGACAAGGTTATTTCAGCTCAAGTCCTACCCAATGCGTATAAAAGCAAGACTAAACCTAATTTGGAGGGGATCTAACATATTTTGAAGGAGAATTCACGTGGGGGGGACACACACCATGCTTGGAAGAGGATTCTAACTAGTTTTTCTTCTCCTCTCTTCTCTCCCTTTAATTTCATAGTTTATTAGTTCTAGAGTTGTGAGGTGCTATATGAACGTTGTAGTTTGAAGCTTGAATTGTTCTTATTATTTTATCATATTGGTTTATTTATTCAATCTTGCGCTTAATTATTTGATTGCTTGATTACCAATTGAATACTATCTATGAATTTAGGATTGAACTCGGGAGAGGGAATTCTAGATTGCATATAAGATTAAGTAGAGAGAGATCTTGAACTCGAGCATCGGGAACGGATTTGCGGTTAGGATAGGAATATACCTAATCGCCTTGCTTGGTTACTATACATGAATTATTAATGCGTTCTTGTTCATTAATTCTAATTTCATTGGAATACAGGCGTTAAGTTAGCTTGAATAGACGAGTAGTACTTCGGGAGAAGTTTACGAGTAATATTAACCCAGTCAACTAATAAACCAGATAAAGTAATTAGACAATCTAAGTGGACGACTCAACAGGATTGTTAGCTAACCCATAGCTCTAGAATATTGTCTCTCATTGAATTCGTCTCTAATATTCACCAAATCGTTTCCTTTAATCTCTTAGTTTACTACTCTAGATTAATTGTAGTTAATAATCTTTAGAAAATCGCTTGAATGGATTAATTGTCTTAGTTTAATTTAATTAATAGTTAATCACAAGTCCATGTGGGTACGATATCTGAACTTACAATCCTATATTACTTGTCGACCACGTATACTTCTGTGTGCGTTTGGGAGCAACAGAAAACTTATTTGTTGAGTATATATATAGTTGCACTTCTTCTAGCTCTTAAAGAGTTGAGAAGAAGTCAAGCCTCGCGTCGTCGTCATCATCGCTCACTCGGCTATTCGGATTCGAATTCGATCAAATAATCTGATTGATTGATTGATTTTTTGGACCAAATTTATTTGTTAAATAGTTAAATTAAATTAATATTTTTAATCCAAATCAACAGCTTACTTAATGGTAGTTTGAATTTCCTCCAATTTGAGTTTTTTGTTTTATTTTGCATAAATAGATATTTACGTAATAGTCGTTTTATGTGAACAAACATTTGAAAGAGTTGCACCTCTTCGGTTGAATCCAACTTGTTGGCTATAAATATCGGGCCATTCCTTTGGATTTTGCTTACAAAAATTCTGAATTCTCCTTCTTTCTTCTGCATTGTTTTAACTGAAACAAAGCAACAGTAAGTGTGATTTGCTACGTACCGATCATTTGTGTTCGCTGAAATACTGGGTGTGAAGTACAGCTACACCATGTGTAATCCGTTATATCCTGAGAGGAAATAATCCACAACCTCGAGTACTATGAGGGGATTAAATTCCTTAAGGAAACATTATGAATTTTGTAGGCTCGACTTAATTTCTATTTCTTCTACATTTCTGGGTTTACGTTATTTTTGTTTCCTGAATTACTTTACAAATACAGAAGACTAACAGAAAATCTTAACTGTAACGGTTCATATTTTCTAACGTGAAATAGTGAAAACTTTATTCATCTCACTGCTTCTATTACATCACGTATCACTCCTAATTAAAGTGTTCAAGTTAAACAATCATCCAAAAATCAAATCCTTGACTGTCTTTTTATCTTGCCTTGTCTTACATTTTGAAATACTATGCTAGCTCGATCATTAGAGCAGTACGTGCAATCAGGGTAGAGCTACAAATATGATAAAAGGATTCAATATAATTCATTTTAATTTTAATTTGTTGAAATTTTTTACTGTGCAGATACGATAAAACAGTTCTTTTTGTACATACATAAATTATTTAATTAACCTTCTCGGCATATGAGAAGTTTCTAGTGTAATAGCAATTGTGTTTCAAAAATAATATTAGGTTACAAATTCAAATCTCTATTCGGAGACCATTTCTCGACCATTTTCTAATTGTCTGTTCCATGTACATCGTGCTTGTTCGAATTTCATTTTGTACTTTAATTTATAATATCATATTTACAATGTTAGAAATAGCCAGCCCATTTTTGTTTGCCTATTGTATGTCAGCTAGCAAGTCCTACCAGCTAGACTAGAGACATGTTAGTCTTCTTGGGCTATGACAATTGGATCTAATTTTTTATTTTTTATTTTAAAAACATTCTAATGAAAAATGTAATTATGAGTAAGTCAGAATCATAGAAGAGAAAATTGATAGTTTGTGATTCACTGGCATCCAGCCTAGTATCAAAAAAAGAACATGTTGGGAGGTCGAACAATGGGGACAGATAACTAGTTCAACAGCAATCACACACCTGAAAATAAGCAAAAAATATATATATTATATATCTACCGTTGCAAACTATAAAATGTATCTAAATATATAAAAATAATGAGAAAACGGATATGGCACCGAAAGGTGTGGTCGGATCGAAAACCATGAGGTTTTAGGTTTAAAATTTGACAGAGAAAAAAAATTAAAGTGTTTTTTTTGTATTTATACCTGTAAAATATTTTAAAGTGTACGTAAATTGACTCGAACACTCCGATTATAAAAATAATATAAATAAATATAAAGGGATGATTGAACAGATCGACAAGGGTTGAAGAAGACATTGCAATCATGTTAGCAGGATCATATGCATGAAATTTAGTGAATTTCCGTGCTGTGCGGTACATCTTGTGAAAGTGTAGTATTCACTTTTCTTTTCCTTTTTAACGTCTTAACGTAAACTATACGAACCTTCATCACTAATTTTTTAGTTCATTTATATTTTCCTTAGTGGTGGATTAGATATTATTTTTTTAAAATTTTTTGAATTATTTTTAAATGGATATTAGATCAGAGTATTATGGGCTTTACGCTGTCGGATTTAAAGGGGCAAGTGAAGTAAAAAAAAGTCTGGAAGATGGTTGGCGTGACACACTTAAATCCCCCACAATCAATCCACAAGGCTTCAGGCGACTGGAGCAAGTTTTGAAGGCGTTCGGCCTTGTTCACCCAATCCACATTACTAACTAACGGTGGATAATCATATTTGGGACTTGACGAATGGCCAGCCACCTTTTACGTTAGAAGAGCAAAAGGCTCAAAGCATAGCAAGATGCAACCAATGTGAATGAGTGTAAGCTTTATTGCCCGAACACGATTGGTGCTGATCATACTATGTGCTACCGTGGTAGCAAGAGAGGTCTGGCGGTGACAATTGACAGGTTGTCACTGAGCATTCCGAGTCACACGAAAAAAGAGGTCAAATGAACACACTAACTTTACCAAACTCCACAGTATAAAATAATAGTGGGTATGTTATTTTTGTTATTGTTGCATAACTCACTTCAAAGTTAATTCATGTTGTGATAAAAATTATATAAGGAGCTAACTCTTGCCGCATGTTTAAAACTCAAGACATATAGATCGTATGGATAACATGACATGCGAGTCCAAAATTTCATAAACTAAGAAAAGATGATATTAAATTAAAAGAACAAAATTTTGATAAAACTAATTAATATAAATTAAAAAAAAATTAGCTCACGAGATGAGAATTGCTCGAAAAAAAAACATTATATTCCCTCGACTAATGTGACATTTTAACACTTTTTAAAGTAATGTAGTGAGTTGCAACAATATCCTTGTCTTATCTTGGAGTGTTGCTGCCCATGATCGCAAACGAAGTCATGAACCACTCCAGTTTCCCGTGATCGTTTGCAGGCGTGAGATGTTGAAAGGGTTTCACAATAATCCTGTGAAAGGGAAATCTTTATCATAATTTTTCTCTATTATTTCTTTAAGATGCTTCATGATATATCTACCAAACGATTATTAGGAAATTTAATTTTTTTTTTTTTTTTAATATTCCACTTAAGTGAAGTCAAAGAGCTTCGCTATTCTTTATGCTTCCCTCCCTTCGTAAAACAAATTACTTCTTCCATTTCAATTTATATGAACACGTTTCACTAGAGGTACAAAATATGAAAAAAAAAAAAGAAAAAAAGATTTTTGAAACTTATTGATTTAAACATGTCAAAATATTCTCGTGACTATAAGACTTTTGAAATTTATGGTCTGAAATTAAATATCACAATTTTTGTGTAGCTATAAAAGTTTCTCATAAGCTAGCATGGAATGAGAAGTTTAAATCAAATTATTTTCAAATATGAAAAGAAATCATTCTTTTTGGAACGGACTAGAAAGAAAATAGGATTACATAAATCGAACGAAAGGGAGTATGTTAGTCTAATTCTTATTTTGGGGTAACAAAAAATATTATAATATTTCTAGTTATAAAAGTTTTTCCTTTTTGATCCACTAATTACCTAATATTATAGTACCTAATTTTAATAAGATGGTCATGTTTAACGCCTCTGCAAACTATACTAATTTTAATGCAAATTAAGATAAGACACAAATTAAAGATCTTTTTTCCTGCTATCGAATACTTTAATCGTAGATTGATAAGTGACAGACTTCAGCAACATGCATGAAAGAGGTTGATAAGTGAGCTACATTATTCAGAATCTTGGAGCTAATGCTTTTTTTCTCTTATATGTTCATCTAATAGTTCTAGAGTTTAAGGTTAATGGTAGGTGTAACGTTACTTACATAATCAGATCACTTATAAGATAATTATAAGTAAAATTTCGTAATAAAATTAATCAATAATCTAGTAATAACAATACACTACTAGAAATTCGACAAAACCCGATCAAGAAAGACCGACCAACTTTGATCGGTATTCTTTTCCGACAATCAAAATAACGTCCACACGTAAATGGTCGGGTTTTGGTCGGTAACTGGCCATAACCGACCAACTTTGGTCGATTTTTTTGGTCGGCTTTTAGCGAATTTCTAGTAGTGATAACTAACCTGTTCTCAAGTAAAACTATACTAATAACGTAAAATCTTTATATTATTAATGTATAATCCATTATTTAGTTGTATTCTTATAAGACAACTCTCTTTTCTGCCTCCGGTACATGTGCTGTTAACTAATCCCAGTCTGCTTCAATTAAGTTGGAATTTCATATTATCATTATATTTATTAAACTACGATTAAGTACATGAACCATGTCGAAAGCCTGACATGTGAAAAAACTATACTTACTTTTCTGGAAAGTAATTCTATGAACCTTTAGACTTTGACCATCAACGGTATGTTTCTTAGAGTTCAAAAAGTAAAATAGATTTTTCACATATTTTTGTTAGAACTTTTTCTTTATAATTTAACCATTATGTATTTGAAAACTATATAATTCGATTAATCCAATATTGTGTCGGGTAAGCTCATGAAGGGGTAAAAGATTCCTAGCCAAAAAAAATTTTTATTTATAATATTCGTACTTGAGACCTCTGGTTAAGGGCGTGGGAGATCTTAATTATCCCATTATACCCTTAGTAATAAACCATTTTCCTCTTTTCTCTTATTTTCTAACTTATGCATAAAAGAAATCTTTTGTGAGTCAACTATATTCTTGTACCTAATTCAAATAAGATGGTCATGAGTAACGCCTCTTTAAACTTAATATGCACATTAATTTGGGGTACTATTACTAATTACGTCATAAAAATAGTTTCTTTTTTCTGCTATCGATTCCTTTAATCGTAGATTCACAAGTGACAAACATCAACAGCAGGAGAGAGTTTGATAAGTGAGGTACATTATTTCGAATATCCTGTAAAGAACTAATGCTTTTTAATTTGTCATTATGCTCAGCTAATCATTAAATTATATTTCTTATAAATAAGACAACACACTCTCTCTCTCTCCCTATGCGTCTCGTTCTTGCATGTGCTGTTAATTAATCCCAGTCTGCTTCAATTAATTTTCTGGCGCTGACAATGGCGTCGTATCCGCAACGGAGTGTTTGAATTTGGTTATCTTTATCTTTAATACATCTATGAGTAAATATATGAACCATGGTGAGAGCCTGACATGAATAATCCTAAGCATGTCTGACCAATGGAAATCAAGAATGCTAATTGTACAGGGTAAAATTGGTTTATAATGTATGGTCGATTATCATTCGACACGTGGAACCGAAGATAGGCAAAGGGCAAGTCAGAAAACAACCGATACTGAATACAATGAATGTAATCGATATCAGGTAAATCCCGAAAGGAGCGTAGTCGACATGAGAAGGTTAAGGGTTTGCCATCAAATAGCACTCAGTGGGAGAATATTCATTAACGTTAAATGAGCGACCATTGCAGAGAATATTTGCATTCATGGTTTGCCGTTACGCGCTCATAAATGACTCTTTTATTATCATTTAAGAGGATCTTGAACCTAGGATCTTGTTTCCCTAGGTAGAGCTATAAATATCAGACTCAGCAACCATTGTAAGGACACAATATTTTCCGTATACAAAAGCTTTATTTTACTACTTTTGCTCTAATTAAACAATTTTATATGCACTTTATCATTATTTTCACTGTTGACACTGACGAACTGCATGTTATTCAATTAAACAAAATTGACAAATGATATGGGGTACTTAGATGTAGAAAAATTTGCATGTCAAGTCAATAAAAAAAGGAGCATTTCGATTTATTAAGTATGATGTTGATGTGTTATAATTCTGCAAAGACCTTAAGGATGGGGATTTTGTTTATGTTTATTTATGTCAAGCAGTTAATATACCATGTATTGATGTTGAATTAGATGAAATGTTAAGTAAAGGTATGGACCCTGTGATATTCTACATGAGCAAACAACTACCTTTAGTGAAGTGCCACAAAGGCAAACAAGTATAGCTAATGTTAGGGCAACAAATTCACCTACCAATGATATAAATACTGGTGAAACCACTAAGGGGAAGGGTAAAGGAAGCGCTGTTGAGATAAAAGAGTCTACTGAGGATGAAGGGGAGTTCTACAACTTTCATCTAGCCATAGATTCAGATTATGATGAATTTGAGAGTAATTATGAGAGTGAGGATGGTGAATATGAGGGTGTTTCTGCTGATGAGGATAAAGATGAGTCAATTTATGATGTTGATGAGGATGTTGTTGGAGAGACAAGTGATATAAAAGCTGACCTTGTTGCTGCTAGACATGTCAAAGTAAATCGTAAGAACTGAAAAGAGAGATCTAGCGATGTTAATGTAGATGAGCTACCTAGTGGCCAAGTAGGCATTGACCCTGGAATTGAAGATATTTACAATGACAAGAATGCTAAATATGCTGGTAAATTGGAAGGGGATGAGCAGTACCTTGACGGTTCAGATCCAAGGAGTGAGGATACTGATGATGATGTAGATGAAGATGATGAGGTCAGAACCTTCCAAGAAGATACAATAGAAAAGTCTACTTTGACCCTAACTAAAAGAAAATTATTTTTCAATTGGGATTGGTCTTTGAAAATGTTAGACAGTTTAGATCTGCTTTACAAGACTATGTTGTAAAGAGGAGAGTTCAGTTAAAGTTGCGACCAAATGAGAGGAATAAGGTCAGGGTAACATGTTTGAACTCTACTAGATGTAGCAGGGAATATTTTAAGCAATTTACAGGACCACACACATAACTTCATTGTGAACACATACTACCTTGTTCATTCATGCTTCACAGTCACAAGGAACAAGTTTGTTAACACACTTGAATAGTTAAACGTTAAAAAGATAAGATCATAACCAACCTAACATAAAGCTTAAGAAGTTGAAATAGTTGATAAGGATTAAGTATGGTGTATATATGGGAAAAAAATATGTGCCAGGGCTAGACAGAAGGTAATGGATAAGTATCTAGGTGATTACAAGATGGAGTTTGCTAGGATTTATTATTATGCTGGCATGATAAGAACTACTAACCCTGGCCGCACTTTTGTGGTGAGGACTTCCAAAGAAATAAAAACTGGTAAAGAGGTCTTTTTGAGGATATACATTTGTCTACATGCTTCGAAAACAAGTTGGTTAGAAGGGTGTGGAAAAGTAATTGGCTTTGATGGTGCATTTCTGAAGGGAGTATATAAAGGTAAGCTATTTGTCATGTATTGCTAAGGATAGTAATAACCAGATGTACCATGTTGCTTGGGCGGTGGTTGAGAAATAGACCAAGAACACTTGGTCACGATTTTTTAAGTGTCTAATGGAGGACTTGAAACTGAAAAAATCTGAAGGTGTAGGACTAACAATTATTTCTAATATGCAGAAGGTATGTCTAATGTTTTAATTTCATTTTTTATTTTAATATTTCAGCTTGCATTATATGAACTCTAACAGTTTTTTTGTTGTTTAAGGGACATGTTCAATCTTTATCTGAATTGATGCCAAATACTGAGCATAGAATGTGTGCAAGGCACATATGGAGCAATTGGAAGAAAAGTTATAGAGGTGAGAAAAGAAGGAAGAAATTTTGGACTTGTGCAAGAGTTTCATTTGAAGTATTTTTGAAGGTTAAACTAGATGAGTTGGAAGAATTGGGTGGCAATAAGATAATAGAAAACTTGCTCAGATATCCCAAACAATCATGGTGCAACGCCTTTTTTAAAGACTTTAGTAAATTTGATATTGTGGAGAACAACATGTGTGAGACCTTCAACAGTTGAATACTTACTTTTATGTACAAGTTAATCATAACCATGTTGGAAGAGAACAGAGTGAAGGTAATAGAGAGGATGACTATAAGAAAAATTTCTACAAAGTAGAATTCTGATATATTTCTTATAGCAATGGGGTACATTGAAGAGAAATCTATAAGAGCCACCAAGAATGAATATAAATAAAATGGGGACACTATATTTAAGATACAAGATGAAATTTATAAACACATAGTTGATTTTGTAATGAAAATGTGCATATATAGAATGTGGCAGCTGAAAGGCATAACCTGCTCCCATACACTTTGTGTATTTTTTTTTAAAAGTATGATATTGCTGACTATGTTGAGCATTGGTATAAGAAGAAAACATACCTCAAGGTTTAATTGTTACATTTAGCATATGACCAACATAGAGATGTGGCCTCCAACTCAAAACCTCAAAGTTGAGCTTTCTGTAATTACTAAGATGTCTGATAGACCTAAGAAAATAGAAGTAATACTCAAGAGAACCTGCAAGAAATTTGGTAAGAGATCAAGGAAGGGGACACCAATGACGTGTTCTCATTGTAAGACAGTAGGCCTTAACAAGAAAGGTTGTGCAATCTTGGTAAGAAACAAATACTTCTTATGTTTTAAATATTTTTTAGTTTATTGATGAATATTTTATATTTTGGGTATTTCACAAAGGGCAAAGTTCAATTGCTTGTGTTGGGAGCAGAAAATGCCCAATCTACTGCATTTGCTACTGTTGGTGATGGTCTGCAACACAACAATCTAGAAATATTGCTGGTGGCGGATCTGCAACACATCAATCTGGCACTATAGAAGAAAGATCAAGGACTCCTCAAGAAATTCTTAGAACTTTTAGTGGAAGGTCTACGACTGCTGGATTTGGAATAATGATTGGTGATTCAGGGACAATAATAGAGAGGGTAAGTGTGTGAAATTTTGTCCATCTGTTGTGTCTAATTACTAAACTAAGTTGTGAAAATATTTATATTTGAATGTAGTTAGGGTTAAGGGACAAAGTCATCCATGTTCCTCGGCAAATCATTGATGCCAGCCAGACCAATATTAATCTTAGATACAGAGCACCCGGACTAAGGTGGAAAGGAACAAATGCAGTAATACAAAGTCAGATTCAACAACAGGCTAGAAGGAGTCAAACTCAGGCAACCCTAAGCCAATCTGAAGCTCTTTCTTCAACTCAACAAAACCTGAGTCGATCTTAGTCCAACTTCAACCAGTCTCTACCATAATGATTTGAAGAAATATTTATTTTTTTGAAAGTTTAAGTTTGTTAGTATCAGAACTTATTTTGTAGGTTATTTGTGGAAGATGTAGTCCGAAATGTTCAGAACTTAGTTAATGAATGTTGTATGATTTTGGCACAGTCATAAACTGGTTCTGCTAGTGTGCAGATTTAACTGCCTACTTTTAACAATCAAGATAGTTATTTTGAACTTGTCTAACATCTGTTCAGATCTTAATGACAAGCATCACTTTTCATTGCAACAAAATACATCATACACTTGACATTGTCATTATTTGTTAAGAATAAATATACAATATATAACGTGTCCAAAACTTGTGATACTGCTTAAGCTAAGAATAATACTACAAAGATTAGTGCAACAACAACAAACGCAATTATATATTATTTTTCCATATTCCTTCGTTGCTCATTGGCGCAGATTCTTGATAGTAGTCCCGACATTACTTGTTTGTAACGATCTGGAAGAGGCGGGTCAATCCACCTGAAAAAACCCACAATTTGAGCATCCTAAAAACCTCTACACGAATTGGTGGCTTCCAGGTTAAACAAAGAACGACATTAACTCCACAACGACAAAATACACGACTTTTCATTACATGCTTGGCCTGAAGAATAAAATATCGATCTGGAGAAAAAAAATTTGACTTGAATATGCATAAAATATGAAAAGAAAATGTGCTACAGAGCTTCAGTTCCTCAATAATGGAGGTTGTAGGCAAAACGAGGAAGAAAAAACCCTTTAAATAGATGGGCCCTTGGGTTTATTACCGTTGGGCATTGAAAAAAGGTATTTCACGAGCAGGTGTGACATACACGTACAACAGCTGACTAGGAATAATTGATCCCACATGTATTGAGTCAACGGTCTGAGGTATTTATTAGTTCACTTATGCTCAAGTTAAAGTGGTCATGTGAGAATTCTGAAAGTTTATTTATCGGCATGTCAATCATATATAAGTATAAGTGGCCAGGAGACTATTCTACCTTATTTTATTTATAAAAAAATTAAAATAAAAGTTCCACAATACGGGGAGAAAAAGATGAAAAGAGAAAATTCTTCCCTTAGGTGTTGCTCCACAATGCTGATGTGATCTCACATTTTCATAATCATCACTACAATCTCAAGAGACAAAGTCTTAAGTAATTTGACCAAAACATCCTTGTAAAGAAGAGGAAAATTAATTGAAGAGAGTGGCATTTAGTAGAGTTCAAATGGGGCAAGGAGTTTTAGCCATTCAAGGTGAGCATCTCTGTCTTAGAAACTTTCATGCTACCTTTTAATGATATCCAATGGTTGTCAGATAGATATGATAGAAGGAAGAGATAGAGCCAATTGGAATTTCCTTTAACTGAATGGTCCTCCACTATCCACCCCCCCAACCCCACAACCCCATATAGAAGAAGGGAGAAAGAAAAAAGAATAATAAAAATAAGACAAAGAGAAAGAGCCAACATAAATGGAATGTCTAACATTAATGTTAGATTCAGAAGAAATTACTAATAAACAAATCCAATAAGAATTAATCCAGTTAGTGGATTTTAAATCAATTACATCAATATTAATTGTCACGCCTCATTTTCAAACCGGGGCCACTATATGAATTTTTTACTTTTTCATTTAAACTCAACTCATATCATCATGATTGATAATTTTATATTGACCGTCAATCTACCACAATCCTCCTCATTTATTCGCATTTGAGATTGGCACGAGCTAACTCGCATAAGCAAAATTAATTAATTTTGGATATCAAATAGTTAAAATAAAAAATTAACAAGAAAATCTCAACTTTTCCCAGAAGAAAGTTTAAGCAACTAGCATTCCAAAATCGTGAATTTTGAAAAATGTCTCATATTTCATTTTTCAGAATTTGGATTATCCATCTTACTAATTTGTCCAACAAAATGATAAATGTGTAAAATAACATTATTGCTAAAATTATGAGAAATATCACGAACTAAGTTTCTGACTTTCAATTTTCTGGGGGTCCCACTTGATTAAAGTCAATATTTTTTTTAGGTTTGGAACATCCCATATGTTCAGATGACTAATCTAGTTTCTTTTCCTTATTTATATAGTTTTATTTGAAATAAATTTATGACTAATCTAGTAATTAACTACTACAAATATGGACCCCATGAAAGTGTGGGTAGGTGGTAATTGGTATATTATCACATGAACATTTTTATTCAACGGTTGGAAGGGGCATATTAGTCATTTCATGCCTTAATGGTGATCTACACTAGTGTGGCAGTGCCCTAGTGGAGGGCTATACCCCATGTGTATTGTTCCAAGTGGTCGTGGATTTTTATTTTTATTAGTAACTCTTCACTTAATTTTCATTTGTAACAATTTGCATTTTACTCACAAAATTACTAGTATGTATTCCCGTTTTACATGACCTATTTTTTTTATTTTAGTTTGTCGTAAAAAAAATTGTCATATTTTTATATCAAAAAAATTATTTAGTCTGACCATTCTTCTTTTATATTTAATGACGTGTCTTGTTGAAAAACACCTCATATAAAAGTTCAATTGATGGTAGTAATGGTGATTTTGGTAACTAAAATATAGTATTTAGTTTGTGTGTGAAAACCTTCTTTTATTTCTTCCACTATTTTCAGTCAAATACCACAACCTAAAATGGTCAAACAGAGTATCATCCTTAATTTGGAGAATTATTTTTCATTAATTATCGTACCATTTGCTTTGATGTTCATACTTATCTATGGCACAAGCTACATAAAACTGTATATAATAAAACATTATTAATTTTCTAAAATAATCATTCAGTCTGAAGAATAATTGGCACCAAAGACACTGAGAAACTTCTGTCCAATAATTTTGGGCTAGATGAATGTGAAAAAAGATTCAATCCTAAGTTTCTTATCCTAGTTAATCATGTGTGGCCATAAATTCTGCTAAAATAAATTTGAATTTTATTTGGCAAATACATGTTTGGTTATAATTTTGCTTATATTTTGATAAAATCTCAAATCCCAAATCTCAGGTCCCAAAATCAACTCAATAGCTGGTTTGGGCCAAATTCCTCATAATACACATGTTTTTTCAAAATAAATTTTGGAAATATGTTTTGAAAACGCATGTCCAAACACATTTTTAATTTCAAGCCAAATTTCACCCAAAACAGATTTTTCAAAACAAATTTGGGAATCTATGGTCAAACGCAAGATACTAATCCATCATTTTAAGTTTTTGAGTCTTGCACTACTGCAGTTCTTGATAAAGTAATTATGTTATTTTATTTTTCTTGTTAACTCAATTGGAATATATGTAATAACCATCCAAACAAGCCGTAAAAATATGTTATTTTGGGCTCAATTACAATTTCAGAAAGCAAATCTAATTATGTTCAAAGATGGAATAAAATTGAAAAATAAGGAGTATATTACTATACCATATTTGGTACTAGCTATATATAAATATCCCTTCAATCAAAAAAAAAAATGATGTTAAATCGGGAATTATGTAATAATTGGAAATAAAAAAAAAGAAAGGGAAAATTAAAGAATAAAACAAAAAAAACTGCCTGAATAAGTGCCCCCAAATGATGCAATTCTTGGACAGAGCTAACAGTCAGTCAGCCATAAATAACGCAAGATGGGGGAATACGAGTGCCAGGTTGAGTAAAGAATCCGTAGGGGTATTTCCGTCTTTACGTGATGTAATTTTTATTATGTGGGGCCACCACACTAGCAATCCAAATTGGACGGCGTTTGTGATTGTAAGGATTGAACTGGTTGGCACTCCAATGCATCAATGCTTAATGACAGGCAAATCATAGTTATGAAGAAGAAAGAGAACAAAAAGAAAAACACCATTAATATGAGTTTAATAGTAATATACCTTATTTTCAAGATTATAAATTTACTTTCAAAACTTTATCAGTAATATTATTTTGAGTAACTTGAACGTGTAAAAACAATTACTCTAATAATATAATATACTCCAAAATTGTTTATAGTTTTTCATTAGTTAATGCGATAAATATTTTGAGGATATCGTATGTCAGTTGATTGATTTCTGATAAGAGGTAATATTTATATGTTTTCAAATAATATGGAATAATTACAAGTGGATTTCTTTCTCTTTTTACTTCAAACAAATCTACTTGTCACAGCACTAAACATTTGTCTATTTCCTTTTACGAAGTATTCTTGTAAAATATATATAAATTAGAATATTAGGCAAAGATATTTGTTTACCTTTAAAATCGGATAATAATTGACTCTATACGTAGTTTTAAGAATACGTGATCTAACTTGATACAAAATGAGAAATTATATTAAAATTATAATTAATGATAAAAGAAGTAAATGCAAACCACACAAGTTGAACAATCTTGGCCTTGAAAGTTGATCACCCTCGAGTAAAAAATGTTGCAACCAGTGCTAGAATATGGTAATGAGATAATAATAACTAGAAATGACAGTTTATTGCTTTGAGATGCGTGTTACAATGTACTTTACAAATAATCAGACTCTCTTTATATAGTAGAGGAGTCCTACTTTAGGTACAATTCTATATAAGGTAAAAAATTTCATGATTTGCTAGTTAATCGGTTTCATTGATACGAGTCGAGATTTCCGCTATGAAGTCCGACCAGTTACGGATATTTCGGCCTTCCGTCATTTTGGTTCGATGATGTTTTCTCGAGCTAATTAGGAGTTAGAGTCAGTTTCGGGGTCATGGACTCGATAATCTTGAAGGCGCGTGTTCTAACCTCGTACCTAGGCTCGATGAAACCCAGGGTCGATCTTCAATCCATTATGTTTCATCTCCGATCTGTCATGCAATAGATGAGCTCGTTTTCTACTGTATATAGATAGTCCTCTCATTTTTTCGAGAGTAAACGACGAGAAATGATATGAGCCCTCGATCCTTGTCCTGGTACTTTACAACAGAAATGACAAAATGAGCGAAACGACTCGTCAGTCATATCTTAATGGCATTAAATGTTCGTCAGTTGCTGGTCGGCCACTACATGTTTTGAATTGTCGTTTGCAAACTATAAATACTTCTCCCTTCATTCATTCAAACTTTACGTCCAATCTTTTCCTACTCTTGTCCTTAAATAACCTTTGCATTTTCTGGTGTTTACCCCAATTTCTTGAGAGCTTTGTAACGGCCCCCCTAAACCTGAACTTATTCAAGCGTACCCCTTTAACTCCTTCTTCTTCATCTTTATCAAATAATGGCAAAGACTTCTAAGTTTGTTCCCACTGCCTTGCGACCGGCTGAAGAGCAAAATGTTCCATCTACTGCTACTGACGAAACGACACCGGAGCCCACCTTGAAGGCATTCGTTCCTGTAGGGTGCCCGACCGGTGTTGATTTTAAGGTTGAGAAAACTTCGTCGGTCCCGGGTCGGTGCGAGCCATCTCGAGATACATATGCTTAGTCACCGACAGCTTCCTCTCCAAGGTCAAGGAGGATTGCAATTGGGTCGATAAGCACGTGGTGGTGACTACGCCTGATGAGGCGATCACTACCCACGTTGAGGGTTTTTTAAGTGTTTACACTTATCCTTTCGTGTTGGGCCCCTTGGACCTTGTCATCATCTACTTTTGCAAGAGGTACGAGGTGAGCTTAGGCCAAATTCATCTTTCCTTTTGGAGGATAGTTATTCTCCTCTGCTTCTTTGTAAACAAGATCGAGGGGTGTCCCTTTACCATCGATCACCTCATGAGTCTGTATAGTCCCCGACTCTATCGAGGGGGCTAATAAAACTTGCCTGTCGGTCCAGTAAGGCCCCATTCTCGAGCATCGACGAGGATCGGGACCGAGGCTAGTTGGGCTGATTTGTTCGAGTGAAGAGCTCGGACTTAATCTCGGCCGAGGACATTCTATTTCCTGAGAAATGGAATATGAAGAGTAAGTATAACCTTGCCCTTAATATTTTGTTTATCCTTTTTATTTTGCCCTTCTTCTATAGGTTCTTTGTGATGCAGTTGTTGCTCGGATGCCGGATGTAGTACCTCGACTCAAGGAGTGGGTAGAGGGCACTGTGTCACAAAATCCCTAATCCAAGTGCGCGTGGCGTGAACTATCGAAGGGCCAGTGGGAGGCCCACGCTCACAGTGAGATTTCTCTACTGAGTGAATTAATACTTAGTTTTCTTAGATGCATTCTTTCTCACTTTTTCTTCGTTTGTAGGTCTTCCCAAAGATATCAAAATGAGGACCCCGTCCGGTGATAAAGACATCATTCCCGAACCATCTGTTCCGAGGCAGGATAAAAAGAAGACAAAAAGGGCTCCGAGTTCTCTGAACTCGGAGAAGAAAAAACCAAAAGGGAGGTTGGTGAACAAATCCAAGGAAAGTGCCAGCACCCGGGAGGTCCCATTGGATTCACTCAGTTGATTGAAGGACAAATCCGAAGAAGAAGAAGAATCCTCTGAGCCGATGACCCGCATGAGAAGCGGTACTGAGCTGCCTCAAACCAGGGTAGCCGATGAGGAGGCAGTTTGAGGCCTCTAAACTATGGAAGGGAGAGGCCATTTTGCCCCGAGCTGGGGAGGTCGACAAGGAGACCACGATCGGTACTCCTCGGGTTGAGGGAGATGCCACGAAGGATGCGCTCGGGGTGATAGATCTTTCTAGGTCACCATCATTCACCGAATCGATGATAAATTAGGCCCATATGCTGGGCGCCTAAATGAGGGGCCTCAAGGGGCGGAAGATTCCTTCAAAAACTTCTTCGATGGCATGGATTCTACCGCCTCAAAGGATGTCACCAGGTTAGGTGACTTACCGGTGCCAAAGAAGATGCCGTCTTCGGGAGCCAGCGAATCTTCTTCGAGTCCGAGATTGGTAAACCGGTTCCCAACCCCGAGTGCAGATCCTGACCGGAAGCCATCAATCATCATATCCATATCGGAGGATGCCCGGGTTCTCTCTGTCCCCCTGGGGGTTGCCAAATATATTTGGTGTCTGGTGACCGAAGAGGATCAGGCCATAATGGACGAGGTGGAAGCCCCTTGTCTTTTCAACGAAGCTCAACATGCATTGAATTGGGTAACTTCAAAAGCCTTTTTTATTATATACTTAGATTAAGTTGCGAACAATCATAACATTCTTCTTTGTATTTGCAGGCCTCGGTGCTTCATCACGAAACTTTTCTCCGATATCGAAAAGAGTTAAACCAACACGAGGCCAAGACTCGGGAGCTTACTGAGAATAGGGAGCTTATTGAGAAGATATTTTAAGGACTTGTTATTTATATTACGGGCCTAGGACGTGTCCGAGCCATGTTTATGTGGCGGTAGCCTTTATAATTCGGGTGTTGCCCTGTGTTAATACTATTACCCCGAGTTAGTCGGGTTTGCCTAAGATGGCAGTCCCCGAGTGGGGGTGGCCTTAGCCTATAAAATTTGGGGGTTGCCTAATAGGTCTTATACCCCCGAGGTCTAATAGCTTGGACCATCCGAATTTATTTTCGGGCGACAATCCCCAAGTTAGAGAGTGATTGTTCAGGTTAAGGTGGACCTTGGGCTCGTTTCCGTTAGGGGATCGGAAGCAGGGAATTCCTTAAGAAATGTAAAGGAATTTTTTTTTAAAGACAAGATGTTTGCAAGGAAGAGACTTCTCCTTATTGTTGTGCATAATAGTAATGTATGTGTACATGCTTTGTGTCAGGGTTCGAGCAGTCTATGTGGGCATGGTTCATTTGATCGTTTGGCCCTTACATTGAATCCTATTGATCGAGACCCTTTAATCCTGAAGTCTCTTTCCATGCTAAAGTCGATATCGGAGGGTAATGCCCCCCAGTGTTCGAGGTTGATCGAAGAGAGACCTTGAATGCTGTTTTGATCACCGTCACCAATTCGATGCCGACCTTTGATACTAAGTTAGCACGATTTACTTGTTGCCTCGTTAAAAACCTTGCCGAAAAACCCATTTGGGAATTGTAAGTTTTCACTCTTTTGTCGTTAGCCTCGATTTTCTTCTCCTCTGATTCTATTTGTTTTGTCAGCTCTTCGAGCATCTTCATGATCTTGGGGTTATCCCCCGATTCTTGTTCTCTCGACCTTTCTACGACCGGTTCATCCCTGCAGGTGACTTCCCGGGGAGGATAGAGCTCAAACCTGCTCGGTGCACGACTTTGGTTCTGTAACTGAGCTATCGCCGCCTGCTGAGCCTGCAACATTTTGAAGATCCCTCGTAGACTAATACTGTCTTCTTCAACGTTCTATGTGTTTCGAGTTGCCGATCGAGCTCCACCACGAACGCTATTTTCGGGGTCGGTATGCAAGTTTGCATCGATAGCCACATGCACATTAGCGTCAATCGGACCTGCGATCGAAATTCTAGCGGGATCAGTAGGTGGTATCTCGTTACCGGGTGCTATGTTATTATTTTCACCTTGGTGACCAGACTCGTTGTCAACATGCAGAGATACTGATTGAGAGTTTGACATTTTTGTATTTTAGCCTGGAATCAAAGACACTTCAAAGAGCAAGTGTAAAGTAGTGTGTGTTATGGAGATTTATATCAAATAACTACTATTATCCTTAGCCCCACGGTGGGTGCCAAATTGTTTACCCTCAAAATCGGATAACAGTTGAATTTATACGTGATTTTAAGAATGCGTAATCTAACTTTATACAAAATGATAAATCAGATTAAAATTGGAATTAATGATAAAAGAAGTAATGGCAAACCACACAAGTTGAACAATCTTGGCCTTGAAGGTTGATCACTCTCGAATCAAAAATACTGCAATCGATGCCGGGACAAGGTAATGAGATAATAATAACTGGAAATGACAGTTTATTGGGATGTGTGTTACAATGTGCTTTACATATAATCAGACCCCCTTTATATAGTAGAGAAGTCCTACTTTAGATACAATTGTATATAAGATAAAATCTCATAATTTGCTAATTAATCAATTTCATTGATACGTGTCGAGATTTCAGCCTTCCGTTATTTTGGTTCGATGATGTTTTCTCGAGCTAATTCGGAGTCAGAGTCAGTTCCGGGGTCACAGACTCGATAATTTTGAAGGCGCATGTTCTAACCTCGTACCTAGGCTCGATGAAACCCAGGGTCAATCATCAATCCATTATGTTTCATCCCCAATCTATTATGCAGTAGCTGAGCTCGGTTTCTACGGTATACAGTATTAATTTTTTATTCCCGACATTTCCCAATTAGATGCTCTAGCCAACTCCATATGATGGCCTTTGGTAATATTGTTTGTTACGTTCCTTAAAAATGAGATAATGATAAACTAATTATTCATAAAATAGAACATTGAAAAATAATATATTTAATTGCATAAATAGAAGTATAAATTCATCAAATACTAATAGATTCATCTACTTACGTAAGATTCTTAAACTATGCAATCCAATTATGGAACTTCAACAAAACAATAAAATCGAAAATCTAGAAAATCAAATTGTGCAAGCAACATCGGTTTTGTTTTTATTTGATATCCAAAACCTATAGACTAAATTAGATCAAATTAGTTCGAGTAAGTTTAGCAAGAGTAGTAAAACGTTGTCTATCCAAAAAAAAAAAAAATTTAGTCTCGAACTCTAAAACCTTTTAATAAGGATTTGGTTTCAAGTGGTACACACGACAAGAGTGTTATTTAGTTCATCCAATATGAACTTATTTCTTTCTTGCACAATATAGTTAATTACCGGATCCATATTTGTATGAAATAGTGATCCAAAGTCAGCCCAATAATTCTAAAAGAAATTCTCATTTGATTCCATTATTCCATACTCGGTCTATAATTTTAAAAAAAGAAATAGGAAAAAATGATATTATAAAATAATAACACAATAAATATATAAAATTTATATATTTTTTGATATATATATATATTCGGTATGTTATTACCCCAAAGAAATACTCATGTAATTCAACTCTCTCTCTCTCTTTTTTCTCTCCCCCCTATTAAATTTTTTATAAGAATAATAATGGCTATCATATAGAAAAGGAAAATATAAAATAAAATAAAAGTCAGAGAAGGATTTTTTTTTTTTTTTTTTTTGGGGAGAGGCATTAGTGGGGTAGTATTATTATATGATGGTCGAGGCAATAGGCAATAGCTGGTGAGGTGTGTTTACACTGGTGGAGTGTCCAGTATATAAAGGGAGTCTCAGGCCCAAGCCTTATACCTCAAATTTCTCTCTACAAAAGAGAATCGCAGAAAATACACACAGAGGCGAAAAATCATAAACCTCTGTTTGTTGCCCTTCCGCCGTTTCATTTCCCTTATAACCCCTAAATCGAAAAATTCTACCCTTCAATGATTTATACCGACTGATTTTGGATCAATCAATCGTTTTCTGTTTGGTGTTTCCTCGTTCGTTTGATTTTTCCTTGGAGCAGAGATGGCAAAAGCTATCAGCCTCGAAGAGATCAAAAATGAGAATGTTGATCTGGTAAACCCACTTATTTTCTTCTACTGTTTTTGTTTATTTTTCATCTTTGCTATACTGCTTTTTGTGAATTACTTTTTTTTTTCTTCTTATATTCAATTTGGTTATAATTATTGCTCTAGAGATCTCAATCCTCCATTGAAATGAGAAAAGGAAGTAAAATAAACGAAAATCCTAATTTTAAGTATCTTCCTTTCCCCTTTTTCTTATTAATTTCGTTGGACTATGATTAGACTGATCTTTTGTTTGCCTCCTTTGAATTTTTTTCCCTTTTTTTTTAAATTAAAAAAAAACAAAGTCAAATTAAATGACATACTTTGCTTTCGAGCATAGCATGCTTTTGTTTACTTTTACTTTACTAGCAAACAAGTGTTTAACTGAAGTAACCATTATTATATTGCCTTGCTAAAATTTTTTAACTTTGCTCTACTGATCAGAAAAAAAAAGGAAGAAATTAAAGCTCTTTATTCGCTCGTCCATTGATTTTATTTCTTCTCTAAATTTTCAGTATATACTCCATATGTATAGTAAGTGTCTGTCTTTTGTATAGAATTTGTCATATGCGTAGACACACTTTCACATGTGTGTGTATATATATAGATCATGTCTGTGTAATATGCTGATGTAATACGGTTATTTTAATGACCGTGGTGGTCGAACCAAATAATATTAATTATGGAATATTATGATTTATTTCAAACACAGCCGGACTTCATAGACTAAAAGTTATAATTCTTGCTTTAATTATTTTTGAATATATTATTTGCATCTTGTTGTATATTGACAGAATTTTTTTAATTATCTTATAAGATAAAATTTGTTTCGTTCTGAATTTTCCTGGATATATAGTTGAATTAACAAGTCCAAATTTGAAATTGAGGTTAGCATAAATTATTTTGTTTTGGTATATGTGAAGGTTATACGAGATCCGTGATCATCATTTTTTTCTTAAGTTATGACATATATGTTCACATGCTCCTACATATATAAAGTTAAAAGAAAAAGCCAAAAGAAATTATGTAAAATTTTAAGGCTATATGTGAAGATTGTTAAAGTTTTTGCCTTTTTCCTTCTTTATTAATTATGTTCATAAAAAGATAACTTATTCCTTCAATCTTCTTTCACGTGTTTGTTAGTTAGCATGATCTGTCATATAGCACGATAAAATACAGAAATATAAACAAGAAATAATAAATTCAAATTACCTTTATATCCTCAATAAGAGAAATCAGATTCGTTTTATGCCCAAAATAATTTTGAGCATCTGATTCTACTGTTCCTTTTTCCTCATATTATCCTGACCAATCATTATCATTTCAGTTAGTGGAGCACTTTTGCAAGTAAGAAGAGAAAATGAATTTTAAAACCTTTTTCCCAATAAAAAAAATCCTCAATTCTTGACTCTGATGCTTAGATCAATTCAATTGAAATCATAAGAAGAGAACTACGAATAATAAACCTCATTTTTTGCACTATAAGTATAATTGAAAAATATTATGTATTAAAAAGGAATATTGTTCTAAACAAGGTTTTAGCGGTGAAAATTCTAGTTGACACAAATAAAGTCTTAGGTAATTTCTTTTTATTTGTCTAGGTTAGATGTATATTCAACTAAAAAAAAGTAAAAAAAGTGCATGATGAATGAATTGATATGTGTACAAATATTTTTGGGTATCACCTTTAAGAAAATAAGATACATATTGTTATTTTTGAGGGAGGGGATGGGGGGGTTTCTAAATGTGGTTTATAGGTTAAACCATGTCTTTTAGTGAAAGTTTCTGTCTGATTTATATTCGAGGGAATTTTCTTTTGTACTTTTTCCGTGGTACCCTGCACTTGGTGTGGATAGTTGTGATTTGGGAATTTCAACCTTATTAACGGCTCTGACTTATTCTGATTTCTTTTTCACATTTTCCATTTTTTCTTCCTACTTTTTCCTTAAATAATGGTTCCGACTTATTGACTACTGACAGTTTTTCTTGGATTCCGCTATTATTTCTATTAAATAAAACAAACTTAATATATTACCCCTCAACTTGGCCTTAATTTCAAAGATGCCCCATTAGAGTAGGCGGAGACAATGGGTTGTGGGCCCAGATTCTAGCGCGTGAATCCCACGCGAAGGTGCTCCATGTGGGAAGCGCGTCCTATTATCCCTTCATATTGTACTTCTGTGATTGGTTGGCAATCCAAGGCTATTGTCTGAGGGTTGGGAGCTCCACTTTTTGGGGTCCACTTATTTTTGGGACCCATATAGTGGAAAGTCAACTTAAATGACTCACACATCCATATGACTTTTTGAATTATTTATGTGAATTACAGGTGTAGAAAAGGATACTTATCAATTAAAAATAAATAAAATAAGAATCAAGTTAGTTAACCAAAAATAAATATAAAATAGCAATACATTGAAACCACTATAATAATATTATATCAGTACCTACTTAACTAATGACATTTTTTTTTTCCGGTATTAATGATGATATAGTGTTGCTTTCAACATATATCTATTGAAAGTGATCAGGCCTGGGACTTTTTTGTTTCCCTTTTTCAGTTCTTTTTACTATATGATAAAGATGGAACCTTTTACTTCTTATTTTCTTATTTCATTTTGGAACATCAAATACTAAAATATGGATGGAATAGGAATACACAAATTTTATTATGCAAAAGGAAATGTCAGTTTTTGTCCTCTGTATGTTTTTTATGCTCTTAACTATAAAAATTGGTTGATATCACATCATCAGATGGACCTAGTTTATGGACTTGATCACTCCAAGTACATGAGTTTCAATAATTTGCTTGGATGTGTTTTAGCCACTACACTTAGTTCAGCTTAACTTTCAAAGCTAACTTACATATGAAATTTTGTCTAGCTAAAGTTTGTACACATTGAAATAGTTATAATATATGGCCTTTTTCATTTTATGGATTGAACTAAAAATGCGACTAGGTTTTTAATAATTGTGGTGTAAAAAACAATATGAAGATGAATGAGTAGGCTAATTTTGCTAATCGGCTGTTTTATCTTCTTGAAATTGCAGGAGAAAATCCCCATTGAAGAAGTGTTTGAACAGCTGAAATGTACCCGGGAGGGTCTGAGTGCCGATGAAGGAGCCAACAGGCTTCAAATCTTTGGACCCAACAAGTTGGAAGAGAAAAATGAAAGCAAATTACTCAAGTTCCTTGGGTTTATGTGGAATCCTCTCTCATGGGTCATGGAAGCTGCAGCTGTCATGGCAATTGCACTGGCTAATGGAAATGGAAAGCCCCCGGATTGGCAAGACTTTATTGGTATCATTTGTTTGCTGGTGATCAATTCAACTATCAGTTTTATTGAAGAAAACAATGCTGGAAATGCTGCTGCAGCTCTTATGGCTGGACTTGCTCCCAAAACGAAGGTATCAAACTAACAAATCTAATTGAATATGCACGTTTTTTTTAATTAAATACTAATGTTTCCCATTCTAAATTCTCTGTTTGACCACAGGTGCTTAGAGATGGGCGCTGGAGTGAACAGGAAGCCGCTATTCTGGTTCCAGGGGATATTATTAGTGTCAAACTGGGAGACATCATTCCTGCTGATGCTCGTCTTCTTGAAGGCGATCCTTTAAAGGTTGATCAATCTGCTCTTACTGGAGAATCTCTTCCTGTGACTAAGAATCCTGGGGATGAAGTTTTCTCTGGCTCAACCTGCAAACAAGGTGAACTTGAAGCTGTAGTTATTGCTACTGGAGTTCACACTTTCTTCGGGAAGGCAGCACATCTTGTTGACAGCACCAACAATGTTGGACATTTCCAGAAAGTGCTAACTTCCATCGGAAACTTTTGTATCTGTTCAATTGCTGTTGGTATGCTCGTTGAGATTATAGTCATGTACCCAATTCAGCACAGGAAGTACAGGGATGGAATTGACAATCTGTTGGTGCTCTTGATTGGAGGCATTCCCATTGCTATGCCAACTGTGTTATCAGTGACTATGGCTATTGGATCACATAGGCTCTCCCAGCAAGGTGCCATCACCAAGAGAATGACTGCAATTGAAGAGATGGCTGGAATGGATGTGCTGTGCAGTGACAAGACTGGTACCTTGACTCTTAACAAGTTGAGTGTTGACAAAAGCTTGGTTGAGGTGTTTGCAAAGGGAGTAGATAAAGAGCACGTTCTCCTCCTTGCCGCAAGGGCCTCTAGAGTAGAAAATCAAGATGCAATTGATGCTTGCATGGTCGGAATGCTTGCAGATCCAAAAGAGGTACATTTCTTTTCCTTTTGCAGTTCTCAACTATGTGGACTATCTTTAAAATGTAAATTTTCATGCTTAAATTAACTTTACAATGAAATTATATGCTTAACCTATTTTGATTTCTAGGCACGAGCTGGTATCAGGGAGGTGCATTTCTTGCCCTTCAATCCAGTGGACAAGAGAACTGCTTTAACATATATTGACAACAATGGCAACTGGCATCGTGCCAGCAAGGGAGCTCCTGAGCAGGTAGGTTTTCAGTTTCAATTACATTTTCCCTTGGTTTCTTGTATAAGGTTGAGTAATACACTTGTTACTGATATTGCAATTTTGTTCTATTGCATCAGATTTTGGACCTTTGTAACTGTAAGGAAGATGTCAAGAGAAAGGTTCACTCAATGATTGATAAATACGCCGAGCGTGGGTTGAGATCATTGGCTGTCGCTAGACAGGTTTGTAATACTAAATTGGATTATTTTTGAGTTTGCAGGTATAGGCCTGAATAGATGCTCTCTCCCTGCAGCTGTCTTATCGTTGTTTAACTTGTTTATATGCAGGAAGTACCAGAGAGATCAAAAGAGAGCCCTGGTGGCCGATGGGAATTTGTAGGATTGTTACCCCTCTTTGATCCTCCCCGGCATGATAGTGCTGAGACCATCCGTAGAGCTCTCAACCTTGGAGTAAATGTTAAGATGATCACTGGTAATACACTCAGAATCAGACTCTTCCTCCAAGGCAATGCTAGTTCATGTATATGTAACTTACGGTTTTTGATTTCTAGGGGATCAATTGGCTATTGCTAAGGAGACTGGCCGTAGGCTTGGAATGGGAACAAACATGTACCCATCAGCATCTTTACTTGGTCAAGACAAGGATTCAGCCATTGCTTCACTTCCAGTAGAAGAATTAATCGAGAAGGCAGATGGATTTGCTGGAGTATTTCCTGGTGAGTGATTTTCTTTTTCGATTCTATCTTTTGTTTAATGGAAGTATTTTACAACTACCAAACCTTAAATATGGATGATGAAAAGAGACTGATCATTTTTTTTTTCTTGTTGCACAGAGCACAAGTATGAAATTGTGAAAAAGTTGCAAGAGAGAAAGCACATTGTGGGAATGACTGGTGATGGTGTCAACGATGCTCCTGCTTTGAAGAAGGCAGATATCGGAATTGCTGTTGCAGATGCTACTGATGCAGCACGAGGTGCTTCTGACATCGTGCTCACTGAACCAGGTCTAAGTGTTATCATTAGTGCTGTGTTGACCAGTAGAGCTATTTTCCAGAGGATGAAGAATTACACAGTGAGTCAATCTTTTCCCCAGAATATTTTATTCCAGTTGACACGTCTTAATTTTTCTTATAAAAAGCCCCATTAATTTCGTTCAACTTTTGTTTTGGCAGATATATGCAGTTTCCATCACAATCCGTATTGTGGTATGTCCTAAGTTGAAATTAAATGTGATAAAAGACATTAACTCATTGATTTTTTGAGGTTTGAGTTTCTTTGCTCTTGTTTTTCCTGTGTGCAGTTTGGTTTCATGTTTATTGCTCTGATATGGAAGTACGACTTCTCTGCATTTATGGTTTTGATCATTGCCATCCTAAACGACGGTAATGTCATTTCTACAGAGATCCTTTTGTCAACAAAATCATGCATTCATGTTCTACCTCGTTTGCCAGGACTGACATACTTGTCTTGGTCCAGGAACCATTATGACAATCTCAAAGGATAGAGTGAAACCATCTCCAATGCCCGATAGCTGGAAATTGAAAGAAATCTTTGCAACTGGTGTTGTTCTTGGAGGTTACCAGGCACTGATGACTGTTGTTTTCTTTTGGGCCATGCATGACACTGATTTCTTCTCGGTAAGGACTAAACATATTATGATTCTTTTACTCCAAATATTTTGTAGTTCCTTTTCTAATAACCATTTCTACTGGTGTCTTCCATTTGTTGCCACAGGACAAATTTGGTGTTAAGTCACTTAGGAATAGTGATGAAGAAATGATGTCTGCTTTGTACCTGCAAGTGAGTATTATCAGCCAGGCTTTGATTTTTGTGACCCGTTCACGCAGTTGGTCCTTCGTCGAACGCCCGGGAATGCTGTTAGTTATTGCTTTCATGATTGCCCAGCTGGTAAGTGTTGGACTTCTTCGACTAATATTAAAATCTTCTGGTTAAAACCCAAAATAGATATCTGTTTTCTAGTTCTTCCGCATGTTTGAAGTTGTTTTTTCTTGAGGTCCGAAAGCTAGAAGTACTGAACTTATTAACGGATGCTTCAGGTTGCCACTTTAATTGCTGTATATGCCAACTGGGCTTTTGCAAGAGTCAAAGGGTGTGGCTGGGGATGGGCTGGTGTCATCTGGCTTTACAGCATTGTTTTCTACTTCCCACTTGACATAATGAAATTTGGCATCCGCTACATCTTAAGTGGAAAGGCTTGGAATAACTTGCTCGATAACAAGGTATACTTTGCTCTTTGCATGACCAACTGACATCCTCTTTAAATTCAATTGTTTCTGCGACTTGATGAACACTAAACCATTTCTGACATTCGGCCTAAAAACAGACTGCTTTCACCACCAAGAAAGACTATGGCAAAGAAGAGAGGGAAGCTCAATGGGCACTTGCTCAGAGAACTTTACATGGGCTTCAACCACCAGAAGCCACAAATCTCTTCAATGAGAAGAACAGCTACAGGGAACTGTCTGAAATCGCCGAACAAGCAAAGAGGAGAGCAGAGATGGCCAGGTATTTACTAACTTATTCATTCTACAAGCTTTCTAGTCTTGAGTTTGGTAAACAGAATTTTAATGGAACATTCTGTGTTGTAGGCTTCGCGAGCTGCATACTCTCAAGGGTCACGTTGAATCAGTGGTGAAGCTGAAAGGTCTGGATATCGAAACGATCCAGCAGCATTATACAGTTTGAGAAAGCTTAATGAATCTTAGACAAGAAAGGGAGAGGCAGGATGTGAGAAATCCAATGTTAATTAGAGAAGAAAGAGAAGCTTTTGGCCTTGACCACATAAAAAAATATTTGTCTAGATAAAAGGGGAAAAACATTTATCTTCTGTGATCTTCCCCCCCATCTATTTTTACTTAACTTGGTTAAGGGATTGTGTCCAAGTTTTTTCCAACATTTTAATGGTGAAGTGACATCTCCTTGTAACAACACTTCTCTTCCAATTTCACCTGCTCTTTTCTTTTTTCCTTGTTTTTTCATTTGATGAGAATGTCTCTCTCAGCTTTTTGCACATTCACTGCTGTATGTTACCCCTTCATGAAAATTGATATGAGTGAATAATGGGATTTCTTTTCTTGTTTACTGATCCAACTCTCTTCTAACCTGCTTGGAAATTTGTTTGAAACGACTATATATCATCAGGCTTAGAAAACTATGAGTAACCTACGCTAAATTTCAACCTCTTTCCATTGTTATTACTTTCTTCGTTTCCTTTCATTTTATGTGACATTTCTATTTGAAAAAAAAAATGACACTTTTTTATCTTTGAAATAATTCAACATTAAACCTTTTATTTACCTTTAAAGACGTAATATTATAATCACAGACATGTTTAACACCATAAATTTCGATAAACCCTTTTCTTTATTAAACTTCATGCACATTCGACAAATACCACATAATTAAAAGGGAGGGAGTAGTATTCAATTGGCTCTTGAAAATTGGAAAGATCACTCTTGGTCAGTTAAAGGGTTACCAACTTTCAAATACAAGAAATTGAGATTTCACCATCACAACTTAGGCTTACAATAACATGAGCATTACTTGGGACCAAATTGACTCCCAGATTTGTACAAGAGACAATTTGTTTTTTAACTGTAAAGTACCTGCACACATAACTTAATCAAACATAAATTAATTGTCTTTATATGCTTTTGAATGAAATCATAAACGAAGTAGATCATAAAGAATCCAACAAAATAATTTATATAAATCTAAAGGCTCTTTCCTGTTGTTTATCTTTGAAGTGTCAAAATCTATTCTAAGATCCCAAAGGCCAACGGAAATCTGCCATCTTATTGAAAACTAGCAAGTGCTTAATGATCTCATCTTTAAGAATTTTTTATTTTTCTTAAACTTCGATTACCTAAAAATACACGTCACTATGATTATTCTTTTATTTTTGTAAATTGACATTGTATATCGAAACTGTTTAGAAATAAGATAAAAATCAAATATTAAATAGCGGAAAAACTTAGTACAATCGTAATATTCCCAAGTAGTTACATGATATTGAAAGTTTATAAGATTAATAAAGATTTCTCATAGGATCATTAAAAAAAGTAATTATACTGGACATTTGGTTAGAAATAGATGTAGTGACTATAAATCTTAAATGGCTATTAGCAGTGGCGGAGGCAGGATTATCGTTAAGGGGTTAAAAAAAGGAAAAAATTTAAAAAGTTGTAGCTAGTGAGAATAGAACTAATGATAAGGTTTTGAACCCCCTTGATTACTAAGCTATGCTTTTAGGCTGTTGCAAGAGGATTCAAAATATAATATGTAGAGATAAAATACAAATTTTACCTTATATATACAGTATAATTTTTCGTCGAAGAGGGTTCGGATGAACGTTCTCCCGCCCCTGAATCCGCCACTGGCTATTAGTCATTGGTCCACAATCTTTCTAAGACTAGAAGAGGCATCGTGATGATGACATTCTGCAGTGGCATGTCTACTATTAATACGTTGAAAACTTTAATACGTTTGTTTGGTTCATGAATAAAATTTGAACCACTAAATTAAAGCCAATGTTTTTGGTGATTCATTGCTAAGGCATTGAAAGATATAATCCCACTCATAACGATGGATGATTATTCTCATTTCAAAATAAACACATAATATATTAAAAGCTCTCGTAAGAGATTGCTTTCTCTTTATCATTTTTTTACTCTTAAAAGGAGGAAGTATTTAATTATTTAATAAGTGAAAGTTTGGTTAGACGACGAAGGGTAATTTAGTATTTATTATTATTATTATTATTATTATTATTATTATTATTATTATTATTATTATTATTATTATTATTATTATTATTATTATTATTATTATTATTATTATTATTATTATTATTATTATTATTATTATTATTATTATTATTATTATTATTATTTAGGCGAAATGACCTTCTGGCCACTTAAATTTGTAGGGCTTTTTAAAGCCGATACACCAATTTACAACTTTCCCATTTAAACACTCAAACTTGTGAAACTCATAACTAATAAACACATTTTACCCTTGACCATCCACGCGTGTATTACACATCTGCTAATGTGTCCATCCAGTCAGATAACGTGTCCGCCCAGTCAGCACTGAGCCAATCGCAACATTACACGTCAGAGGTGGGAAAATA
The DNA here is from genome assembly GCA_005239505.1 of Nicotiana paniculata. NCBI lineage: Eukaryota > Viridiplantae > Streptophyta > Magnoliopsida > Solanales > Solanaceae > Nicotiana > Nicotiana paniculata. Next base: position 64,394 of record ML339415.1, read on the forward strand.
AACCTCCATCAATTGGGGTCCCCCTCTTTTAATCAGTACACCCAACCTAATCCCCATTCTTTCGTTTACCTTTCTCTCTCTAACTACACTTCTCATCTTAAACCTAGGTTAGTAATGACTTCATAATCAGTCATCCCCTTCACAAATTAATCAAAATCATTCCAAAATCAACTGATTGGGGTCTCCTCCTATTTATTCAAAAGCTGTTCGAGTCTTATTTGGTTAGAGATTTCGATTCCAGTCACGTGTTAGCCCTTGAAGGTTATTTTTTTTTTATGTTTTTTTTTCCGTCCAATTTATTATGAAAAAATCTGGGTAATATTTGATTTTCAAAGCTATTTTTGTTTGCATGCATCATCTGTTATTTTGGGATTTAATATTCAGGTTTTGGGAAAACAATCGAATGTTCACTATATTTTAAGGGTTTTGTCTTTTTCAAGACTGATCTGGCATTTGGGGATAAAAAATTAGGGCTTTTGTCCGCATGCACAAATTGGGGGATTTTATATTAGGGTTGTCGGGGAAAGCAGTCGAATATACACTTTATTTTTGGGGTTTTGTTTTTTTCATGAGTGATATGGCATTTTGAGTTTAAAAAATTAGGGCTTTTGTCCGTATTCACTTTATTTTAGGGGTTTTGCCTTGTCTTTTTCTTGTCTCCCACTTTGTTAAAGTTTATCACTTTTTAGGGTTAAAGTGTATCTGACTTGGGCCCCCCCTTTTTTTTGTAGAATTTAATGGTTGTCTATGTGAAATTACAATTTCATCATCTAGGGTGGTTAGTGGCTGACTTGTTTATGAGGTATGTACATGGACAAACTTGGCCAGTTGTTCTTCAAGCTGACATTGATGAATTGCATATATTATAATTTCATGATTGGGCTAAGGATATGGGGTACTTAACAGTAGATAAATATGCATGTAAAATTAACCAAAAAGGAGAATTTAGATTTCTGAAATATGATGATGATGTGTTAGCTTTATGTAAAGACCTCAAGGATGGGGATTTTATTGATGTGCATATCTGTGACACAATTAATACACCATGTGTTGATTTAGACCTAGATGAAATGTTAAGTTGTGGTGGTTTAAATGTGGAGCCCACTGATGGCATCTGGCTTTTATGAAAGGCCACATAGGCAAACAAGTGATGCTAATGCTAGGGCAACAAACTCACCTACTAATGCTAGGTCAACTCACTCACCTAACAATGATATAAATAGGGGTGATAACACTCATGGGAAGGGTAAAGAGAGGGATGTTGTAATTGATTCTGATACAGAAGACTCTAGTGAAGATGAAGGTGAGTTCTATAGCTTTCATTTAGCTACTGATTCTGAGGGTGATGTTGAGGGTGATGCTGAGGGTGATGAGGTAAGTACTGAGAGTAAGGATAAGTATTATGAGTCTATTTCTAATGATGATGATACAGATGAGTCATTATATGATTCTGATGAGGATATTAATAGGGAGACAAGTGACCTAGAAATTAAAGTAGTTGCTGCTAGACAAGCTAAAATGAATTCAAAGAGTAGTAAACTAAGATCTAATGAAGTTAATACTGATGAGATACCTAGTGGACCTGTAGGTATAGACCCTGGTTTTGAAGACATGTATAAAGATAAGCAGTCCAAATATGTTGGAAAGTTGGGAGAGGATGAGCAATATCTGCACAGTTCAGATCCAGGTAGTGAGGATGATGAAGTTGAAGAAGATGGGGTGCATAACCCTCAACCAAGAAGATACAACAACAAGGTAACCTTTGATCCTTCTTGTAAAAAAATCTGTTTCCAGTTGGAAATGGTGTTTGAAAGTGTGAAGAAGTTCAGATCTGCTTTTCAATATTATGCTATTCAAAGAAGAGTTCAAATTAAGTTGAGGCCTAATGAGCAACATAGGGTTAGGGAAAAATGTGTGAACTCAACAAGATGTAGATGGCATATTTTGGGAAGTTTGGAGGGACACACAAGGAATTTCATTATTAGTAGCTACTATCCTGTTCATAAGTGTTTTAGAGCAGCCAGAAATAAGATGGCTAATACAACATGGGTAGCTAAACATTTCAAGGACAAGATTATCAACCAACCTGGCATAAAGCTTAGGCAGTTACAGTATTTGATTAGGATAAAGTATGGTGTGTATGTGGAAAAATCTATATGTTTCGGGGGTAAACATCAGGTCATGGGTCAGTATCTTGGTGATTACAAGCAGGAGTTTGCTAGAATATATGATTATGCTGACATGTTGAGGTCTACAAATCCTGGCAGCACTGTTGTTGTGAAGACTTCAAAGGAGACAATACCTGGTAAAGAGGTTTTTGTGGCTATCTATATTTGTCTACATGCTTGCAAAGTAGGTTGGTTGGAAGGCTGTAGAAATGTTATTGGCTTTGATGGAGTATTTTTGAAGGGTATGTGTAAGGGTGAGCTACTATTATGCATTGGTAAAGATGGTAACAACCAAATGTACCCTGTTGCGTGGGCAGTGGTTGAAAAGGAGACAAAGCACACATGGTCATGGTTTTTAGGTGCCTAATGCATGATCTGCAGCTCACGGAATCCCAAGGTGAAGGGCTGACCATAATTTTTGATATGCAGAAGGTATTTACTTCACTCTAACTATTTCTGTTTCTGTTATTCTAACTGTTTATGTTTATGTTATTCTAACTGTTTCTCTTGTTACTTGATGGACTTATTGCATCTGTTTCAGAGTTGTTGCCAAATGCTGAACACAGAATGTGTGCAAGACACATATGGAGCAACTGGAAACAAAAGTGGAAAGGAGAGGGAAAAAGGAAGAAGTTCTGGGCATGTGCAAGGGCTTCCTTTGAAGCATATCTGAAGGATAAGTTGGATGAATTCGCAGAATTAGGTGATAGTAAGATCATTGAGGATCTACCGAGATACCCAAAACAAAGTTGGTGTAGAGCATTCTTCAAATATTGGAGTAAAAGTGATTCTATGGAGAACAACATGTGTGAGACCTTTAACAGTTGGATCTTTTCTGCTAGGCACAAGTCTATCATAACCATGTTAGAAGAGATTAGAGTGATGGTGATGAAGAATATGACTGGCATGAGAGAGTTTGCTACAATGTGGATTTTTGATGTATCACCTATGGCAATGGGGTAAATAGAGGAAATATGCAGTTAAGCATGAACTGAAATGGAATGGGGATACTGGGTATGACATACAACATGGGGTTTACAAGCATATTGTTGACTTCTCCAACAATACATGCACATGCAGATCATGGCAGCTCAAAGGAATACCATGCTCCCATGCAATATCTGCAATGTTCTTTAAGAAATTTGAGCCGGCTGACTATGTTGTTCACTGGTAAAGGAAAGAAACATACCTGAAGGGTTTTAGTTGTTACATACAACCAGTGACCAACATGGAGATATGGCCATCAACACAAAATGCAGCTGTTGAGCCTTCTGTAGTTACCAAGATGCCTGGTAGACCTAAGAAAAATATAAAAAAGGCTCAAGATGAAACAAAAAATAAGTTTGGTAAGAGATCAAGGAAATGGACACCAATGACCTGCTCTCATTTCAAGACAGTAGGCCATAACAAGAAGGGGTGTTCTATCTTGGTAATGCATTCTATTTCAGAAATTTAATTACTCATTTTATTTCTATAACTCATTTTTTTTGTGGAAATTTCAGAAAGGACAAGGATCTGGAACAACAGGTGATTCTGCTACTCAACCATCACAGTCTGCTCAAACAGCAACTCAACAATCAGTTCCTGTCAGTGATTCTGGAACTGCCTGGACCACAAATACCCAACCATTAGTTGTTGCAAGTGCATCTGTAAGTATTCACTTTTTAATTTAGTTAATCTCTATTAGCATTCTACTTTTAAATTACTAGATAATATTCTATCTTGAATCAGGATACTGGGATTATGATATCAAGGACTTCTGAGGATATTATATCTAGTGTTAGAGGAAGGCCTAGAGCTAGTGGACTTCGAGGAAGACCAAGAACTACTGGATTTGGTATTCTGTTTGGTGATTCAGGAACAGTGATAGAAAGGGTAAGATTAATCAAGAAATATTGAATTTTGAATTATTATTTAGATATTAGTTGTTTGTGTGGTAATTTGGCATTGATGATTGCAGTGTGGCTCAAGAGATAGGGTACATTCTGCTCCTACAAAAGTAGTGGATGCTGGGCAGACCAATATTGATCTTGGATATAATGCACCTGGACTAAGGTGGCAAGGAAGAAATGCTATAACACAAAGGCAACTTCAACAACAGTTGAGGAAAAGACAAACTCAAGCAAGCCTTAGCCAACCTCAAGTCCATTCTTCATCTCAGCCAAGCCAGTCTCCATGTCCAAGCCAATCTCAGCAAAACATCAACCAATCTCAACCTCGAAGATGACTGAATGTTTATATGGTGTCTGTTAATTTTGTTGAATGAACTTGTATTAAGTGTGTTAGTTGCAGAACTTTATTTCTAAGTGTGTTAGGGTAGAACTTATAATGTAGGTTAACTGTTAGTTGCAGAATTTTTCTTTTGTTTGCTTAAACTATTTCTGCTGCTATACAGAAATTCAGTGCTAATTTTGTCAACCAAGAAGGCTGATGGAACTTGGTTGTTTATATATGTTTGTTTGTGTTATGTCACAACTGCTTTTCATTCCAGGAAAAATACTTCATTTTGTCATTAGCATTGTACATAGGGTTATGCAGACATTGATTAGTGCTAACTAGACTAAGATGAAAATTAAAATTATTAGTGCTAATACAACAACTAAGGTTAAAATAATTCTCTTCCTATGCTGTAGTCGATCTCTCTCTCTAATTCTTGATAATAGTCCTGAAATCACTTGTTTAGAGTGATCTGGAAGAGGTGGGTCAAACCCCCTAAAAAAATTACAAGAATTGACTTGACCATAGTTTGAGCACCCATAAAACCTTCTTCCTAGATTTGTTCGCTTCCAAGTGATGCAAATATGAGCTTCAACTCCACAATGACAAAATACAAGACTTTGAATCATTCTCACAGTCTGAAAAAAAAAATTAAATAAAACTTCAGAATTTAAGAAATAGGAAGGAATGAAGCTTCAAATGCTACCAATGCTATATAATATAGGGATAATGTGTTAGGGCAATTAAAGGAATAAGAACCCACTTAAATAGGCCCCATTTTTTGACCGTTGGGCGTTGGGAAAGGTTCTCACGCTCCTAAAAGTCGTGAGACTCACGCACATAGATGACTAGGACCAACTGACGCCACATGGGATGGGTCAACGGTCAAGTATGTTTATTAGTTATGGATTTCACTAGTTCGAGTGTTCAAATGGAAAAGTTGTAAGTTGGTGTATCGGCTTTCAAAAGCCATGTAAGTTTAAGTGGACAGAAAGCCATTTCACCTATTATTTATGGGCATTTTGTTATGTGTGAGTTACTTTAACTATTTAATAAGTGAATGTTTGGTTAGACTACGACGGGTACTTTAGTAATATTATTATTATCTATGGGCATTTTGTTATGTGTGAGACAGTTGGCTTCATCATGACTTAGACCTAAAAGGTCATCTTATGTTTGACAACTCAATTCTACGCTCGTTAGCCTTAAAAATCTCACTTTTACCCTCCTCCATTGCGTGCGCAATCCGAGCGAGTTTCCGGAAAGCTTTTATGTGGAAAATTGAAGAATTTTTGGCCTTAAAAATGATTTTTAGTTGACATCGGTCAATGTTTTGAGTAAACGGACCCGGACCCGGACCCGTATTTTGACGGTCCGGTGGATCCGTAGTAAAATATGGGACCTGGAGGTATGCCCGAAATCGAATTCTGAGGTCCCTAGCTCGAGAAATGAATTTTTGACTAAAAGTGAAAGACTGAAAATTATTGATTTTAAAGAATTTGCTTAATGTTTAATCTTGTTGGTATCGGGTCCGTATTTTGATTCCGGAGTCCGGTACATGTCCGTTATGATATTTATACCTTATATGTGAAATTTGGTGAGAAACCAAGCCGATTTGACGTGATTCGGACCTTTGGTTGAAAAAATAGAAACTCTTAAAGTGTTCTTGAGAAATCCATAGGTTTTGGTGGTAAATTCATAGTTCTAGGTATTATTTTGGCGATTTGATCACACGAGCAAGTCCATATGATATTTTTAGACTTGTGTGTATGTTTGGTTTGGAGCCACAAGGGCTCGGGTGAGTTTCGGATAGGCCACAAGATGGTTTTCACTTAGAAAAATCTGGTGTATTGCTGTTTCTGGTGCACTGATGCAACCTTTATATACCCTTCTAGCAATCATAGAATCTGGTGCACTACAAATCATCACTGTGCAACCTTTATATACCTTTATAGCAATCACAGAATCTCCTATCGGAGTAGATACCACAAGTGGTTTACTTATCAATTCCGGTTCAACGCCAAACTTATTAGCCACAAAAGGTGTAACATATGATAATGTAGATCCCGAATCAATCAACGCATATACATCGTAAGAAAACACAGACAATATACCTGTAACAACATCCTGAGACGACTCGAGATCCTGTCAACCTACTAGAGCGTAGGTTTGATTTTGAGCACAACTTGAACTCGGCACTGCACCTCTACCTCTACCACGACCTGTCGACTACCGAAAACCCCGTGCTGGAGGTCAGACTGATGAAGAAGAACTAGAAACAGATCCAGTTGGTTGAGCCATACCACCACCTTCTCTATTAGGACAATCCCGCTTCATATGGCCAGGCTGTCCTCAAGAATAGCACATATCAAAACCTCAACGACACAGTCCAAAGTGGCCCTTGCCACACTGATCACAACGGGGTGTTGGGAGTCTCGTTTGACTAGTATCCCTATGATATTACAAGCCTGATGCCCGCGAACTCTGACCTGGACGAGAATATGTAAATCTATCATACCGAGGTGTCTGAAACTATGGAGGACCACTAGCTACAGGTGGCGCCGAACTCCTCGAAAACTGGGGACTAACACTACCTCTGAAGTCATGAGAATACCCTACAAACCTCGCCCTCTTATGCTGGACCCTATCCTGCTCCCTATCTGCCTTTCGCTGGCGCTTACGATCCTCTAGGGTCTGAGCATAAGCCTGAATACGGGAAATATCCATGCCCTCCACCAAAGAGGCTGTCGTGTACTCATTTATCAGATGTGGTCCCAACACGTTCACGAACATATGCACACTATCACTCATCTCGGCCACCATATGAGGAGAATACCTTGCTAAAGAATCAAACTGCATGCTATACTCTCGCACACTCATATTACCTTGTCTAAGGTTCAAGAACTTATCAACTCTTGCTCGTCGTATCTCAACGGGAAAATAGTGACGAAGAAAGGCCTTAGAAAATTCCTTCCACACAGCTGGAGGGGCATTCAGACCTCTGGATCTCTCCCAACTATCATACCAAAAAACCGCTAAATACCGTAACCGATATGAAGCAAACTCTACTGCCTCTGTATCTGTAGCATGCATAACCCGTAGTGTACGATGAACCTGGTCAATAAAAGTATGTGGTTCCTCCTTGGGTCCTGATCCGGTAAACACTGGAGGGTCTAGATTAATAAAATCATGAACTCTCATACTATCTGGTTTATCAACATCACCGGTATTCTGCCTCTGAGGTTAAGCAGCTACCAAGCTAGTCAACAACTGCACCGCATTCCGCATATCCTGCTCTGTAGGGATAGACGAAGGAACTGGTGGTGCTGGGTTCCTCCTAATATCCTCTGGATGAGACGGAGTAGATGAGGTATGAGATGGCATCTCACTCTGAGCCTCACTTTGGCCTACTCTGGCTTGAGGCACCTGAGTGGTACCCTCCCCCACAACTATATCAAGTCGTCTACTATTCGATTGGTTCCTAGTCGAAGGCATCGCTGAAAGAAAACAAGGTTACTATTAGATACAACACTAAAGACTCAACTCTATGCATGATCCTGATTATAAATGTGGCGCGCTACATATCCATAATCAAGACTCTACTAGATACAGCTCATAGACAACCCCTAGGACAGACTTGCTCTGATACCAAGTTTGTCACAACCCAAACTGGAGGATCATGACTAGTACCCGGTCCATACTTGCCGAGCACCGACGTACATTTTATCTAATCTTCTTATTATCTTTAAGGGCCAACGAGATCAATATAAGTGGTAGATATGGATTATGAACACCAAACAATGATAGATAATGGAATGAGCATGGATAACATAGGATAACAAGACTTCCAAGAAACTACATATAAGTTAGGAGCTACCACGCTTCCATGAAAGACTATAAAACAAAAATCATCCGACAAGGCATACCAAGCTATACATTAGCTGATACCTGTCTATGAACCTCTAAAGGAGCATAAGTAATGCAACATAGTCGGAACAGGGCCCCGACATACCCATAATATCTATAACAAAATGCATACCAAGACCACGACAAGTCCGGAGAAGGGATCTCGCCTATAACCGCTGAACTGGAAAGCCTACTGTGGTGGGGGGAACTACATCTACCTGTCTATCAGGACCTGCAACACGATATGCAGCGTCTACAAATAAAAAGGACGTCAGTACGAATAATGTACTGAGTAGGTAAGGCAGGTCAATATAAATATGAACAATAATGTAAAGAGAGGTAGAGAAGATATAACCTGTAGCATCTGAGTGCTTCTAAGAGACAGTAACATGAAATGCATGATACATATATATACATAATCTTTTAAAAACATCTGTATCTGTGGGCATCATCATCATCGTATCAACATCCGCCTCTATGGGCATCATCATCATCATATCATAGCCGACCTTAAAGAGGACTCGGTAAACCCAACTTATCAGTGGTTGCACAATAGGTGCCATACCCAGTCTACTATAGTGCGGCTCAGTAGAGTAAAATAGATACATATATATAATTCATGTAGGACTCATTGGAATCATGTTCTGAACATTTCAGAGTGACATAAGGTTGATATTCTCCGTACACATTATTAGGATTAACTATTCATCAAGAATATTATAAGAATCAGGAAGTACCAACAACATTGATAACATAAGAATAAGAGGAGCAACCTCAACATCAATTGTTCCATAAGAAGGGAAACAATATAAGTACTGCTAGCTTCTAAGAGTAGAGTATCTTTGGAAGCTCGTTCATTGCATTATGTACAATCGGAGTCGTGCAAAATAAGGAAAGGGATAGCCTCACATACCTTGTATATACTTCCCCAATATCAAGCTATGCAATTGTCACGACTTCTTAGTCTACAATAAGAGAAACAATACTATCTTTATCATTTAAGCGTCATAACTATTGTGTATCGACCACAACCTATTTTACGATGAAACGGGCAACACCTAACCTATATATATGACTTCACACATGTCAAAACAATCACCAAACAGCCCAAACAACATTAATAATTATCAAATTGAGCCTCCCAAAACAGTCCACACAGAACCTAATAACTTCATACATAAGACGACCACCGTAGTCGTGTCAAACGACCCAGAAATGTTACGACAAACGACCAGCACACAACCCTAAATCTATATGGTGTTTCTACACACCCTTAATCCTCCAAAACTCCACAATACAGTATTAAAATACGCAGCCCAACAGCAACACAAAACAGTCCGCTACAAGTGAATAACTCGAACTCACGGCTTCCGATCACTGTCCCATGAGTTCTTACAAGTATAAAACAAATTACCATGAATTTACAGCAAAAAAAATGATGAAATAGAGCATTAAACTCACCTTACTTTCTGGATAACTCATCCCTTATATTGGTTCTTCAAACTCTAGGGTTTACCCCCATTTTGAATTTGAAAGAGAGAGAAAATCAATTAGGGTTTGTGGGTAGTTTTTGGGATGAAGTTTGCAGGGGTTTAGGTCTGGTTATTTATCAAATATAATGAGGGATATATTTCAGGAGATAATCCTTTTAATGGTCTCTTTGGATGACCCGAAATTTCCTCTTTTTGGGCTATCATTTAACCAAGTAGATGACCCACCTACTTGTCACCTAGCAGCTTGTGCAGTCTCGCAAAAATGTCTATATCTCTATACTCCAATGTCGTATTGATAAGAAGTTTAATGATTTAGAAACTAGACTCATAGATATTCAATTTGGTGGGTATATCACTCTGTAATTCCAAGTAGATTGGGAGAAAAGCTTAATAACATTTGACCTAAAGTTTAAGTAAAACTATGAACCTAAGTTGCGACAACTCTTGTCGACTTTTGTTTCATAACTCGTTTGACTTCAAGACTATGATACGGATAATATATGATTCAAATACCTTAAAACAAGACCTCCTGAGAATATCAAGCACCCCTAGGCTTACCAAAAAATACGAGTTACAACATCCTTGATTCGTTTAACTTCTAATACGTGTTAATCACTCTTATACACTCTTGTATCATTTAAGATCAATAGGATTAACTTCTTATCATCTCAAAGATAATCTCTTATCATGTTTACGTCGATTAACTTATGGCATGAGCCAACTTACCTGAATATGGGTTGTAACACCCTCCCCCCTTAGGAGCATTCGTCCTCGAATGTAAGTGTTTAGGGGGAGCCTAAATCATCGTGGATTCCAACGGAAATTTCTGGTCCAGTTTTCCCCTATAAAATGGATACTAGACAAACTTACAAGCATTTAAGCCCAACGTATTGCCTTGCAAGGCTACACAAAGCATTATGGATATGTACACTATCTGCATATCACCATTGTGTATTAAAGAAGAGTACTCTCAAGCTATTGCTTACCTCATAGAGCTGTTTCACCTTCTAATGCGTCATGCGTCTCCTCGACATCCTTGTTATCTTGAATTTGGAACAAGTAAGGGTATTTAGACTTCATCTAATCTTCTGCTTCCCAAGTAATTTCTTCCCTATTCTTGTTCCTCCACAATACTTTGACGGAAGCTACATCCTTTGTTCTTAGCTTGCGGACTTGTCGATCTAATATAGCTACTAGCACTTCTTCATATGATAGATCCTCTGTAACTTGTACATCTTTGATAGGGACGACTAGAGAAGGGTTTCCAATACATTTCCTCAACATAGATACATGGAATACCGGGTGGACAAATTCCAATTTGGATGGCAATTCTAACTCATAAGCAACCTGTCCAATTAGTCGAAGAATTTTGTACAGACCGATATACCATGGAATCAGCTTACCCTTCTTCCCAAAACGCATAACACCCTTCATTGGCGAGATCCTCAGAAAAACCCAATCACCAACCTCGAACTCCAAATCACGACGTCAGATATCAGAACAAAAACTTTGCCTGCTTTGTGACGTCCTTAGCCGCTCTTGTATCAGTTTCACCTTCTCAATGGTGTGGTGAATCAAATCTGGCCCATATAGTTCTGTTTCACCGACTTCGAACCATCCAAGTGGCGATCTACATCTCCTCCCGTATAGTGCCTCGTACGTGGCCATTTTAATACTGGAATGATAGCTATTATTGTAGGAAAATTCTATAAGTGGAAGATGGTCATCCCAATTCCCTTGAAATCAAGAACACATGCTCTTAGCATATCTTTAAGTGTTTGAATGGTACATTCAACCTGTCCGTCAGTAAAACTGAAAAGAAATACAGTGCTGAGATTCACTTGTGTTCCTAAACCCTTCTGAAAAGACCTCCAAAAGTTAGACGCAAATTGCGCTCCTCGGTCTGATATAATAGATATCGGTACACCATGAAGCCTAACAATCTCCTTGATATACAACTTTGCATAATCTTCAGTTGTGTAAGTTGTCTTAACTGGCAGAAATGGGCACATTTTGTAAGTCGATCAGCTATCACCCATATGGAGTCAAACTTATGATAAGAGCGAGGAAATCCAATAATGAAGTCCATATTAATCACCTCCCATTTCTAGGTTAGAATCTCTATATTCTGAAGCAATCCACTGGGTTTTTGATGTTCGATTTTTACTTGTTGACAATTAGGACACTGGGCTACAAATTCTGCAATAGACTTCTTCATGTTATCCCACCAATACTGCTCCTTAATATCATGATACATCTTTGTCGAGCCGGGATGGATGGAATATCGGGATTGGTGAATCTCAATCATAATATTCTCTCTCAACCCTACCACATTAGGCACACATAACCGGCCCTGGTATCTCAGTGCCCCATCTGCTCCGATCTCAAAAGCCGTAATTTTACACTGTTGAATGCTCTCTCTCAATTGCACTAAGGTAGGATCTTCATATTGCCGTGCTTTTACCTCGGCTACCAAAGATGATTATGATGTATTATGTACAGTAACCCCTCCTTCATCAGAGTCTAACAATCTAATTCTCATATTCGCTAGCTGATGAAGCTCATTAGTCAACCCCTGTCTTCTTGCCTCAATGTGTATTAAGCTTTCAATTGACTTACGACTAAGAGCGTCTGCCACAACATTGGCTTTACCGAGATGGTACAATATTTCGACATCGTAATCTTTCAGTAATTCAAGCCACCTACGCTGCCTCAAATTCAACTCCTTCTACTTAAAGATGTATTGTAAACTCTTGTGATCTGTGTAGATGTCAACATGGACGCCGTATAAGTAGTGCCGCCATATCTTCAAAACATATATTACTGCAGCCAATTCCAAATCATGAGCCGGGTAATTCTTTTCATGCTTCTTCAATTGTATTGATGCATAAGCAATCACCTTCCCATGTTGCATCAATACGCACCCCAAACCTATACCTGAGGCATCACAATATACCACATAACCTTCTGTTCCTTCTGGGAGAGTGAGCACTGGCGCAGATGTCAATCGATTCTTTAACTCCTGAAAACTTCATTCACAAGCGTCAGACTACTGGAACTTAGTAGCTTTCTGTGTTAACCTAGTCAATGGTGATGATATAGAGGAAAACCCTTCTATAAATCGTCTATAATATCCCGCTAGCCCTAGGAAGCTGCGGACTTCTGATGGTGTTGTAGGTCTCGGCCAATTCTTTACTGCATCTATCTTTTGAGTGTCGACACTAATACCCTCGTCAGATATCACATGGTCAAGAAATGCTACTGAGTTCAACCAAAATTCACATTTGGAGAGATTAACATATAACTTACGATCCTGAAGCGTCTGTAATACTATCTGCAAGTGGCCGTCATGTTCCTCCTCCGAACGAGAATACACCAAAATGTCATCAATGAATACGATCACGAACACATCAAGATAGGTCCTGAATAAAATATTAATGAGATCCATAAAAGCTGCTGGGGCATTTGTTAGCCCAAACAACATCACCAAGAACTCAAAGTGCCTATATCTTGTCCGGAAGGCCGTCTTTGGAATATCCTTCTCCTTAACCCTCACCTGATGATACCCTGAATGTAAGTCTATCTTGGAGAAATACTTGGCACCCTAGAGTTGGTCAAACAGGTCGTCAATCCTTGGAAGTGGATACTTGTTCTTTATAGTAAACTTATTCAACTGTCGATAGTCGATACACATCCGTAACCACCCGTATTTATTCCGCACGAACAAGACTGGCGCACCCCAAGGTGAAGTGCTAGGCCTAATGAAGCCCTTATCCAGCAAGTCCTTCAACTGCGCCTTCAACTCGCGCAACTCTGCCGGGGCCATCCTATATGGAGGAATAGATATAGGTTGAATGTCAGTGAATACATCAAAGCTAAACTCAGTCTCCCTTTCCGATGGAAGGCCTGGAAGTTCATCTGGGAAAACATCTGGAAATTCATTGACCAGGGGGATTGATTGTAGAGTAGGCCACTTTGTATCCGCATCCCTAACACGAACGAGATGATAAATGTACCCTTTTGAGATCATCTTCCTTGCCTTAAGATAGGAAATAAACTTATCTTTCGGCGTAGCAATGTTCCCTTTCCATTTGATGACGGGTTCATTAGGAAATTGAAACCTAACCATCTTCGTATGGCAATCAACATTTTCATAGCATGAGGCCAACCAGTCCATTCCCATTATCACGTCGAAATCAACCATTTCTAATTCAAATAAATTCACCGAGGTTTGACGACTACAAATCATCACTGTGCAGCCTTTACTTCTAGCAATCACAAAATCTCCTATCGGAGTAGATACCACAATTGGTTTACTTATCAATTCAGGTTCAACGCCAAACTTATTAGCCACAAAAGGTGTAACATATGATAATGTAGATCCCAGATCAATCAACGCATATACATCGTAAGAAAACATAGACAATATACCTATAACAACATCCTGAGATGACTCGAGATCCTGTCGACCTACTAGAGCGTAGGTTCAATTTTGAACACCACTCGAACTCGACACTGTACCTCTACCTCTACCACGACCTGTCGACTGCCAAAAAACCCGTGCTGGAGGTCAAACTGATGAGGAAGAACCAGAAACAGATCCAGTTGGCTGAGCCATACCACCACCTTCTGTATTAGGACAATCCCGCTTCATATGGCCAGGCTATCCTCAAGAGTAGCACACATCAAAACCTCGATGGCACAGTCCAAAGTGGGCCTTGCCAAACTGATCACAATGGGGTGTTGGGAGTCTCGTCTGACTAGTATACCTATGATATTGCGAGCCTGATGCCCGCGAACTCTGACCTGGACCAGAATAGGTAAATCGAACATACCGAGGCCTTTGAAACTGTGGAGGAGCACTAGCTACAGGTGGCGCTGAACTCCTCGAAAACTGGGGCCTAGCACTACCTCTAAAGTCATGAGAATACCCTACAAACCTCGCCCTCTTATGCTAGTCCCTATCCTGCTCCCTATCTGCCCTTTGCGGGCGCTTACGATCCTCTAGGGTCTGAGCATAAGCCTGAATATGGGAAATATCCATGCCCTCCACCAAAGAGGCTGCCGTGCACTCATTTATCAGATGTAGTCCCAACCCGTTCACGAACATATGCACCCTATCACTCATCTCGGCCACCATATGAGGAGCATACCTTGCTAAAGAATCAAACTGCATGCTATACTCTCGCACACTCATATTACCTTGTCTAAGGTTCAAGAACTTATCATCTCTAGCTTGTCGTATCTCAACAGGCAAATAGTGACGAAGAAAGGCCTCAGAAAATTCCTTCCACACAGTTGGAGGGGCATTCAGACCCCTGGATCTCTCCCAACTATCATACTATAAAACCGCTAAATCCCATAACCGATATGAAGCCAACTCTACTGCCTCTGTATCTGTAGCATGCATAACCCGTAGAGTACGATGAAGATGGTCAATAAAAGTCTGTGGGTCCTCCTTGGGGTCTGATCCGGTAAACACTGGAGGGACTAGATTAATAAATCACGAACTCTCATACTATCCGGTTTATCAACATCACTGGTATTCTGCCTCTGAGCCTGAGCAGCTACCAAGCTAGTCAACAACTGCACCGCACTCCACATATCCTGCTCTGTAGGGCCAGACGAAGTAACTGGTGGTGCTAGGTTCCTCCTAATATCCTCTGGATGAGACGGAGTAGATGAGGTATGAAACGACATCTCACTCTAAGCCTTACTTTGGCCTACTTTGGATTGAGGCACATGACTGGTACCCTCTCCCGCAACTATATCAAGTCATCTACTAATCGATTACTTCCTAGTCGAAGGCATCGCTGAAAGAAAACAAGGTTAATATTAGATACAACACTAAAGACTCAACTCTACGCACGATCCTGATTATAAATATGGCTCACTACACATCCATAATCAAGACTCTACTAGACACGACTCATAGACAACCCCTAGGACAGACTTGCTCTGATACCAAGTTTGTCACGACCTAAACTAGAGGATCATGACTAGTACCCGGGCCATACTTTTCGAGCACCAACGTACATATTATCTAATCTTCTTATTATCTTTAAGGGCCGACGAGATCAATATAAGTTGTAGATATGGATAATGAACACAAAAAAATGATAGATAATGGAATGAACATGGATAACATGGGATAACAAGACTGCCAAGAAACTACATAGAAGTTAGGAGCTACCACGCTTCCATGAAAGGCTATCTAACAAAAATCATCCGACAAGGCATACCAAACTATACATCAACCGACACCTGTCTATGAGCCTCTAAAGGAGCATAAGTAATGCAACATAGTTGGACAGGGCCCCGACATACCCATAATATCGATAACAAAAATGCATACCAAGACCACGGCAAGTCCGAAGAAGGGATCTCGCCTATAATCGCTGAACTGGAAAGCCTACTCTGGTGGGGGGAACTGCATCTACCTGCCTATCAGGACCTGCAGCACGACATGCAGCGTCCACAAATAAAAAGGATGTTAGTACGAATAATGTACTGAGTATGTAAGGCAGGTCAATATAAAATTGAACAATAATGGAAAGAGAGGTGGAGAAGATACAACCTGTAACATCTGAGTGCTTCTAAGAGACAGTAACATGAAATGCATGATACATATATATACATAATCTTTTAAAAACATCCGCCTCTATGGGCATCATCATCATCAACATCCGTCTCTGTGGGCATCATCATCATCATATCATACTCGGCCTCAAAGAGGACTCAATAAACCTAACTGATCAGTGGTTGCACAATAGGTGCCATACCCGTCCGACTATAGTACGGCTCGGTAGAGTAAAATAGATACATATATATATATATATAATGCATGTAGGACTCATTGGAATCATGTTCTGAACATTTCAGAGTGACATAAGGTCGATATTCTCCGTACACATTATTAGGATTAACTCTTCATCAAGAATATTATAAGAATCAGGAAGTACCAACAACATTGATAACATAAGAATAAGATGAGCAACCTCAACATCAATTGTTCCATAAGAAGGGAAACAATGTAAGTACTGCTAGCTTCTAAGAGTAGAGTATATTTGGAAGCTCGTTCATTGTATTATGTACAATCGGAGTCGTGAAAAAGAAGGAAATGGATAGACTCACATACCTTGTATATACTGCCCCAATCTCAAGCTATGCAATTGTCACGACTCCTTAGTCTACAATAAGAGAAACGACACTATCGTTATCATTTAAACGTCATAACTATTGGGTATCGACCACAACCTATTTTACGTTGAAACGGGAACCTACCCTATATATATGACTTCATAAAAGTCAAAAGAATCACCAAACAGTCCAAACAACATCAATAATAATCAAATTGAGCCTCCCAAAACAGTCCACACACAACCTAATAACTTCATACATAAGACGACCACCGTAGTCGTGTCAAACTACCTGGAAATGTTACGACGAATGAACATCCCATCCCACCATATATATGGTGTTTATCCACAACCTTCCTCCTCCAAAAATCCACAATACAGTAGTAAAACACACATCCCAACAACAACACAAAACAGTCTGCTACAAGTGAATAACTCGCACTCACGTCTTCCGATCACCGTCCCGTGAGTTCTTACAAGTATAAAATGAATTACCATGAATTTACAACACAAAAACAAAATATATGAAAGAGAGAAGTAAACTCACCTTGCTTGCTGGATAACTCAGCCCTTATCTTGGTTCTTCAAACTCTAGGGTTTGCCCCCAATTTGAACTTGAAAGAGAGTGAAAATCAATTAGGATTTGTGGATAATTTTTGGGAGGAAGTTTGCAGGGGTTTAGGTCATGTTATTTGTCAAATATAATGAGGTATATATTGCAGGAGATAATCCTTTTAATGGTCTCTTTGGATGACCCGAAATTGCCTCTTTTTGGGCTATCATTTAACCAAGTAGGTGACCCACCTACTTGTCACCTAGCAGCTTGTGCAGTCTCGCGAAAATGGCTATATGTCTCTACTCCAATGTAGTATTGAGAAGCGGTTTAAGAGTTAGAAACTAGACTCATAGATATTAAATTTGGTGGGTATATCACTATGTAATTCCAAGTAGATTGGGAGAAAAGCTTAATAACATTTGACCTAAAGTTTAAGTAAAACTATGAACCTAAGTTGCGACAACTCTTGTCGACTTTTGTTTCATAACTCGTTTGACTTCAAGACTATGATACGGATATTATATGATTAAAATTCCTTAAAACAAGACCTGCTGAGAATATCAAGAACCCCTAGGTTTACCCAAAAATATGAGTTACAACATCCTTAATTCGTTTAACTTCTAATACGTGTTAATCACTCTTATACACTCTTGTATCATTTAAGATCAATAGGATTAAATTCTTATCATATCAAAGATAATATACTCTCATGTTTATGTCGATTAACTTATGGAATGAGCCAACATACGTGAATATGGGTTGTAACACGATGTGCATCGCGATCGCGACAGGTCTCTCACGAACGCGATGAAGACCTGTCCAGTGATTTTTAAAACAGAACAAAACAAGATTTCTTCCCAAATTTCATTTTTCATCACTAGAACTCGACCTAAGGTTATTTTGACGAAGGATTTCAACACCAAATCATAGGTTTGCACTTCTTAACTCGTTTTCTTCAATTTTCATTATCATTCATTGAATTCCTAGTCCTAAATCTTTTTCTTTAAGGGTAGAAATTAGGGATTTTGGGATAATTAGGAATTTTGCAAATTTGGTGATTTAGACCTCGATTTGAGGTCAGATTCCTGAACTAATTTCATATTTGGGCTCGGGGTGAACGGGTAAACGAATTTTGGTCTGAGCCTTGAGTTTTGACCGAGAGCGCCAAGGGTTGGTTTTTGACTTTTTGGGAAAAGTTTTTATTGAGATTGATTCCTTTAGCGAAAATTGATGTTATTAAGCTAATTATGACTAGATACGGGTGGATTGGAGGTGAATTCTAGAGGAAAAATGGTACTTGAGCAGTGAGTGGCCTGCAGATCGAGGTAAGTGTTGTGTCTAACCTTGACTTGAGGGTTTAGGAACCTTTGAATTCTTTGTTATGTGATAAATCATGTGAGCATATACGTGAGGTGACGAGTACCTATACGCGGCCAATTTACCTGTTTTACCTATTTTTTTCCGTTTCCCTTTATATTGTTTTCATTCTTGCTTTACTCGTTACATGTCTAACTGTAAATCCGTGCTTAAATTGTTACCGGTTGGATATTTGTTCCCCCGTAGGATTATTGATTCCCCTTTATTGGTTTAAACTGTTCTTATTGGCAATTTCTGTGATATCCTGGTTTGGTCTCACTGAGTAGTAGTAAACTTATTGAGTTTTATTGTTTATACGGCTCCCGGTTGCTTTATTCCAAATTTTAATTGTTGGTAAGGGCCTTGTGTGGATTTTATGAAATTTCTGTACACTATGTGTGATTTACTATGATATATTGAGATCGGGTTGCACGCCACAACAGGAGGAATAAGGGTGGATTGAAACGGAGTAATAAAGGTGAATTATTATTTTGATTTGATATGTGGTGGGATCGGGTTGCACGCCACAACATATATATACATTATTTACTTTTATTGTACTTGTTATGGAGGAATAAGGGAGGATTTGTGGGATCGGGTTGCACACTGCAATATATATATATATATATATATACACATATATATATATATATATATATATATATATATATTATTTACTTTTATTATAATTATTACGGAGGAATAAGGGAGGATTGGTGGGATATATATACATTATTTACTTTTATTGTACTTGAGATGGAGGAATACATGAGGATTTGTGGGATCGGGTTGCACGCTGCATATATATATATATATATATATATTATTTACTTTTATTGTAATTGTTACAGAGGAATAAGGGAGGATTGGTGGAATCGGGATGCGCGCCGCATGAATATTTGTGTTTATTTATTCTTCGTGGAATGTATAAGTTATTCGATGTTTTTACATTTTGTCTAAGGATTAGTTATAGCTGGAAATTGATAAGACACTGAGTTTACGTATTCATTCTTGTAATTTACTGCTTTTAAATTACTGTTCTTCTTTTCTGCCTTATTATTTATCGACTGTAGCATATATTTTGGGTGTCCCGCCGTATCCTCGTCACACTTTCGTCGAGGTTAGGCTCGGCATTTAACATTACATGTGGTCGGTTGTACTGATAATGCACTCTGCACTTCCTGTGCAGATTTCAGCGCAGGTTGTGGCTGACTGAGAGGTTTATCTCAGGTTCACAGTTGGAGACCCAAGGTAGTCCTGCTGGCATCCACAGGCCCTGGAGACTTAGATTCATCTCTTTATTACTGTTTTTCTTTCTTTCCAAAAATATAGATGTAAATTTCTTCCTCACTCATGTTTGTAGAAAATCATGGTGTGTTCGTGAAATTGTGACACCAGGTTTCTGGGGAGGAGCAGAATGTAAATGACTTCGATTTATATATATATATATATATATATATATATATATATATATATATATATATATATATATATATATATATATATA
>ML339415.1:84763-103160 GCA_005239505.1 Nicotiana paniculata
TAGTTATTCTACTTTATTCTGTTTGATTACTGTTAATTACTGAAAATGGATATAAATGGATAAATAACCTCTAACATTGGCTTGCCTGGCAAGTGTGATGTTAGGCGCCATCACGATCCCGACGGTGGGAATTTTAGTTCGTGACATTACCTACCAACTTTATTCGAGATAGTTCCATTCTGATTTTCTTCATTCCCTTCTTACCCATTCATTCTTATATGTCTTCTCCAAACTCTCTCCACTAGGCAACATGTAACGACCCGATCGCTCGTTTTCAGCATTTGTACTTCGCTCGATAGTTTACGAGCATGAGTAGCTCCGTGTGATGTATTATGACTTATGTGAATCGTCGGTTTTGGTTTTCAGGTTATTCGGAATCAGTTTGGAAGAATGAATTTCATGTTGAAGCTTTAAGTTGAAAGAGTTGACTAAGTTTGACTTTTTGTGAATTTGACCCCGGAATGGAGTTTTGATGGTTTCGTTAGGTCCGGATGGCGATTTTGGACTCGGGCGTATGCCCGGATTTGCATTTGGATATTTCTAGAAGGTTTCGACACAAGTTAGCAAAAATTGGAAATTTGAAGGTTTGAAAAGTTCATAAGTTTGACCAAAGTTGACTTTGAGGATATCGGATTTGGATTGTGGTTCCGGGAATTTGAAATAGCTTCATCATGTCATTTGGGACTTGTGTGAAAAATTTGGGTTCATTCCGAGATGATTTGATATGTTTTGGCGCGAGTTTTTGGAATTGAAAGTTCAAGTTCATAGATTTTGATTTGAGGTGTGATTTGTCATTTTGATATTTTTATGTGTGATTTGCGGCCTTGAGTAGGTTCATGTTATGTTATGATACTTGTTGGATATTTGGACGGGGTCCCGAGGGCTCGGACGTGTTTCAGATCATTTTTCTTTATTTTGGCACTGATGTGTTCTACTATTTTCTGGTGTTTCAGTTCTTCGTCGTGTTCGCATGGCAAGTGTTGCGAACAATAGCTTTTCTTCTTCGTTCGGGAAGTATGCCCCACATTCTCGTAGAGTTGTGGCAAGTCCTCTTCACGTTCGCGTATAGAGGATCGCGTTCACCTAATGTTGAGGTTAGCAACTGGGAATTGGAGCGTTCTTCTATGCGATCGCGTAAGGTTGGTCGCGTTCGCAAAGCTTTGGCAGCAGTGTTCATCGTGTTCGCGTGGGGAGTATCACGAACGCGTAGAGTCTATATGGAAGTGTGAGTTTTATTCATCGCGAACGCGATGAATTTTTTGCGTTCGCGATTGAGGAGGCCTTGGCAGATTATAAAGTACTCTATTTTGAGGGGTTTCAACTATTTTTACATTTTGGGAGCTATGGAGCTTGGATTGATGCGATTCTTGAAGAATTTATCACCATATGAATTGGGGTAAATGTTCTCTACTCGATTTTGGTTATATTTCATGAATCTATCTTCGATTTTAGCCTTCAGTTGATGAATTTTAAAGAGAATTGGGAGTTTTGGTCTAAAGTTTCATAATACAAAATTTTGAGTTTTGAACATCGATTTGGAGTTGGAATTGAGTGAAATTAGTATGGTTGGACTTGTAAATGAATGGGTTGTCAGATTTTGTGAGTTTTTTCGAGTTCCAAGGTGCGGGCCTGGGTTGGGCTGTTTGGCCAATTTTGATTTTTTGATTCAAGATTGATCTTTTACGATTGGGATTAGTTCCCTTAGCATTGTTTGATGTATTTGAGTTATTTCTTGTTATTTTCGAGCTGTTTGGAGGTCGAAA
The DNA here is from genome assembly GCA_005239505.1 of Nicotiana paniculata. Classification (NCBI taxonomy): domain Eukaryota; kingdom Viridiplantae; phylum Streptophyta; class Magnoliopsida; order Solanales; family Solanaceae; genus Nicotiana; species Nicotiana paniculata. The sequence goes on from ML339415.1 coordinate 86,527, forward strand.
CGCACGGGATGTCACTTTTGGAACATCACTTGGCTTGTTCGAGGTAAGTAACTCTTCTAAACTTAGTGCCGAAGGTATAAAACCCCGTAATACATGTGTCGTGATTGGTATTGAGGTAACACACATGCTAGGTGACGGGCTTTTGGGCGTGCACCCTGAGAATTGTGACTCCGTTGTTTCTATGGCACTTTATAGTGGCTCTATTTTGTTGATATCTGTGTTTTCACCAGGTGATAAAGTAACTAAGCTGTCAACATGCTAAATATCATGTTTAGGCTTTATGCTGATATTATTAGGACCCATAGTGGTCGATTCTTGATGTCATATCACTAATTTCATTGATACTTCGTACTCAGTCATATTCATGCATTCATATCATATCTCAGTCTCATTTGTTGTTTATTGATATATCATATCATTGTTGTCGGGATAGTTTCATGACATTGTGAGCCCGTGAGTGAGACTGGAGAGATTGATAGCTACGTGAGGCTGAGATCCTGATAATGAGTGACCGTTTTGGGATCGCGCTGCACGCCGCAACATGGTATATTGATTTATTCCTAGATCTGGCTTATGATAGCGCTTGGACTGTAGAAGCCCCTCTGGAGTCTGTACACACCCCCACTGAGCGCGGTTGATTATATTAAGGGTTGAATCTTCCCTGGACATGGATCTTGTTCGAAATATTTATATACCTGGATATGGATCTTCTCCGTGGGGTCGGATTGGCTTTCCTCAGTACTGAGTGACTGATGGTCAGTGATGTATATATTTCGGGATGGATTTTCCCTAGGCCGTATGGGCGATATATAGTACCGAGTGCTTGAGCATGATGAATGGAAAGTGTGAGGCAGTGAGATTGAGTACTATGAGAGTGTGAATACATGATTCATCTTTGAGATATATGACATTTTCATGCGCACATGACATACAAGCATAGAGATGCATTTTCCTCATACGGTATCACGTCATTCATGACTTATTATACACATTGATATGTGGTCATAGAGACGTATTTTATACTTGTTATCTGGAAAGAAAACGAAACATGTTTATTTATTGTGGAAAGGATATTTGGAAAATTAAAGTTTTAAAACTTAAATTGTATTTTTTGGCCTTTTCGGTAAGAGAATTTGGGTTTTCACTGAGATACTTGAAAATCATGACCATTTTCTGGAACTGTGAACGAGTTGAGCATTTTTACTTTTGAGATATCTCTTTTATACTTGTATTTATGCTGTTATGAACTGTTGTGGGATTTTGGTATTGAACCCGGCCTTGTGTTAGCTCATCATTGCTTTCAACCTGTAACGACCACATTGGTCGTCTTGAGATCTAGCACGCCGTTCAGCAGTTGAGGCCATGAGCATCTCCGTTTCCGGTATTATAACTTATAGGTGTGGTCGGAATTGAATTTCGGGAAGTTTAGAGTTAATTTGGAAAGAAAATTCTCATTTCGGAAGCCCTAAGTTGGAGAAATTTGACTAAGATTGGCATTCTAAGTAAACGACCTCAGAATCAGGATTTGAAGGTTCCAGCAAGTTTGTATGATGATTTTAGACTTGGGCGTATGTTCGGATCAGATTTTGAATAACCCAGGAGCGTTTCAACACATATTGTAGAAATTATTTTAGAAGAAATTTCATAAGTCTGGGTTAAAGTGCGTTTCAGTGTTATTGATGTTCGTTTTAGATTCCAAATCTGGGAATAGCTCCGTATGGTGATTCTGGAGTTGGGAGCGCGATCAGAAGTTCGGAGGTCCGTAGGTCATTTGGCTAAAGATAGAAATTTGAAGGTTTTTGAGAAGTTTGACCGAGAGTTTGAATTTTTGATATCAGAGTCAGATTCCAATTCTGAAAGTTGGAGCAGGTCTGTAAGGTTGAATATGACTTGTGTGCTAAATTTGGGGTCAATCGGACGTGATTTGATTTGAAATTTTAAAGTTCATAAAGCTTGAATTGGAGTGCGATTCATGATTTCGACGTTATTTGATGTGATTTGAGGCCTCGAGCGAGTTCGTATCATGTTTTGGGACATGTTGTTATAATTGGTTAATGTCCTGAGGGCCTCAGGTGGATTTCGAAAGGTTAACAGAAGGAATTTCAGATCAAAGAGTTGCTGAAATTTTCTGCAGAAAGCTGTTTTGACAGCAACTAGTGCAATCACGAAGTTGAATTTGGAAGCTTATATCTCGAAATATATAAGAATTATGAAAATTTGCAAAAACTAAAAGTTGTATCCCTTGCATTCTAGTTTCCATAAACTTAGACCATTCATGATTTGTACATTTTATCAGAAAGTTATGATCTATTGAAGATGGATGGTGGAGCAGTTTCGACAGAATTTTCTGATGCATGGAGCCAACTTTAGAAGATCATATCTCGGAATATATAAAGATTTATATGGTGTATAACCTATCAAATTAAATATCATCGAGTTTTGTTTCTAAATTTTCAAACCGTTTGTCATTTGGATATTTCTACAAGGAGTTATGGATGTTTTAACAGAAGGTGTACAACAAGGGAAAACTGTAATAGGATGTACAACCTGCACAACGCAAGGTACAACTCGACGAAGCCTGGGCAGATTGTTTTAAACACGAGTTTTGGCCCATTTCTTTCATTTCTTTCATTTGGTTTGGACGATTTTGGAGAGCTCAAGGAGGGATTTTCACCAAGCAACACTAGGTAGGTGATTTCTTCCTATTTTTGAGTTAAATATGTGATCTTACATAGATTTAGACGTGAAAAATTAGTATGAATTTGGGATTTTGGAGAAAGACCTAGAATTTAGAATTTTGGACTTTTACCCTGAATTTGAGCATGAAAAATAGAGTAAATTGTATAATTAAGTTAGTAAAGCTATGGGTAGAATTTATCTTCGAGAAATTTTGAAATCCGGGCACGTGGGCCCAAGGGCATTTTGGTCAACTTTTCGAGCGGAGTTGGGAACTTACATAATTTGAATTGTTACAAGTATTAGAGTGAATTTTATTGGTTTTCCCGTTATTTGAATAGTTTTGGGGCGTTGTGCATCAATTGGAGTCGTCGGCAGGGCTTGGAAGCCGGGTATGGAATTTCAGAGCGAGGTAAGTCTTCTTTCTAACCTTGTGAGGGAGAATTATCCCCATAGGTGAACTAATTAAATATGTGCTACTATTTTTGGGGGATACATATGGACGAGGTGACGAGAATCCGTGCGTAGCTACTATTATGTTTATGTCCGGGCAGTCTAGGACCCGAAAGCATATTTTAATTGCCGTACTTGTAACCTTATTGATGAAAATAAAGTGATTAAACCTTACCGAACTTGGGAAAAATGGATTTTGGAAAATAATTTAAATACTATTTTTGTGACCTTTAAAAGAGAAATTTGTCATTTACTTGAGTATTTGTTTTCCCGATGTAGTCGGGGTGGACTCTTGATTGTGCATGACTGTGTGTGACCGCTTCGCAATTTATATTCCGCGAGTGGGGTGATTTCTTTCACTACTCTCGTGGAAGCGGGCCGTACGCCACGTCGGGTTAATAGATGCATCTATGGTTCGAGCCGTTCGACCCTTCGGCAATGCACAATTTACATTTATATTGGTTCGGGCCGTTCGACCCTCGGCATTGCTTGCGCATGATATTACTGCATATTTGCTGTGATATTTACCTGATTACTGGCCTGGAAATTTTATATTTTCAACTGAAATGATGAGGATTTTAACATGTTAAATGTGAAAGAAGTTGCTATTTATTGTCGCTACTTGTTAACTTGCCTATGATATCCATGCTTAGAGTCACCCTTGATTATATTAAATTGACCTCTAGCAAGTGTCAAATTTGACCTCTCGTCACTACCTCTTTGAGGTTAGGCGGTATACTTACTGATACACGTTGTGTTCGTACTCATGCTACACTTGTTGTGCATTTTTATTGAACATGTACATTCATAGCTAGTGGCCCTGTTTGACGTAGTGATGTGGCTGACTTGGAGACTTAGACGAGCTGCACCATCTGGAGATGATCCGCAGCCGGCATAGTCTTCCTCAGATGTATTGTATTTACTTTAAATTCCTTGTCCAGTTTGTATTCCGGACAAGTATAGTATTACATGTATAATTCTTAGATATTTGCTTATGCACTTGTGACACCGGGTTTTGGGATGATTATGGGATTTATTCACTACTTACATTTGCTAAAGATATTATTATTTAAGAAAACGAAAAAGGAATGACTTCAAGAATTTTTAAAAATAAAGATTTTATTAACTTTAAATGATTGGCTTGCCCGACAGTGGTGTCCAGTGCCATCACGACCTTAATGGATTTTGGACCGTGACAACTTGATATCAGAGCACTAGGTCCCCTTAGGTTTCACGAGTCATGAGCAAGTCTAGTAGAGTCTTGCGGATCGGTACGGAGACACGCGTACTTATCTTCGAGAGGCTACATGGCTGTTAGGAGTACTTCCCTTCTTGATTCCTCATCTTGCGATTCGATTCCTTTGAGGCTATGCCTATGTTCTTCCTACTTAATACTATACGTTGTGAAGCGCTTGCTATGAAACGTGGATATGAGTAATTGAAATGGTGCTACGGATATGGTGCGAGATATTTTCCATGTGTAGTTGGTTGGGGCTGTTGTTGTTGCCCTACAGAAGAATATTATGTTGTTTCAGTTCGGTTGCTGTGTTTCTGAGAACTCTGAGGCTATGCTCAATTGTTATGATGCTTACAATTGGTTAACGCGCGGTGTTGATATGATAGTAGAATGCTTGCCCATATGTCGGGGTAATGAATGACTTGAAAGGAGGTCTTCTTAGAGCATAATTTCGAGATTTCAGTATTTTAGTTCCGGCGGAGGAAGGGCCATTGGACTATGAATGTTCAAGTCTGGGGGATAAAGTAATAAGACTTGGCGTTTTCAAGTAAGGTGGAATCTTCATCTGTGATGTGGTATTGTCGTCCTTGATCGAATAGAATGTGTTAAGTTCGCCAGTGTTATGATCTTCTACGATTCGCCTTTAGGGCGGGAGATGGTGAGATAGTATTGAAGAAGCGACTGTCAAAGATTGCGGTGTGTGGTGGTTCAAGATTGAATAGGTATTTCTAATGTTGATGGATTGAGAAGGGGATCCTCAGAAGGGGTTGAAGTTAGTAGCAATCTATCGGGTCAAGTGTTACAAAGATAGATATTGGCCTAAGGCAACGACTGGGCAGCAAGGGATGAGGAAGGACACGTGGAAAGTGTCCGGCAATGGTTAAATTTCTAGAAGGCCAGGTGTAAGAAGAAAAGTCGAGTAGCTGCTTAAAGGAGTTAGTTTGACCAAAGTGGGAGAATGATAGCGTAGCATATGAGTTCTGTGGTAAGATAGATGAACATCTTGAGGAGAAGTTTGGAGTGATTTGAGAATTTTAGTGGACGGTGATTAGGTCCACCGGCTTAAATTGAAATATTGGCTATTTCGCTGAAAGATTGGGTACAACAGAGGGGAGTTGTTGGTATGAAGGAGGATGCAATGTGACTTTGGATTGGAAGGTGTTGTCGCATATTTAGTTGATGTACATAAAATGGGAACGAACTAGTATAGTTGGTGAATAAGAACGAGCTTAGGATGGGGTATTGATGTTGTAGTGATTGTTCCCCGTGCAACGACATTGGAGGATGTCAACATCTAATTTCCACAGGTGGGTTATCTCCTGTGAGAAGGTTACCGACCGTGTGGTTGGAAAGGTTTCTGCGAGGGATTCTATTGACTATTCGGTAAGAGGCCGAATATATAAATGTTGCTAGAGATGCAGTGTTCCTTGAAATGCGAACGGAAGGATTTCAAGGAATTTGGCGAGTTGGTTATGCAGGATCAGGTCAATCTTGGTGGGTTCTAGAGTTATGTAATAGTAGCTTCAAGCTAAGTGGGAGAGGGTCCCACCGCCTATGACTTGGGTTGCATGGTTATCTACTGGTGAAAAGTCTAGTTGTCAGCATAATGATGGGGTAATATAGCCAAGGGAAGAGGTCTTAAGTTGTAATTTTAGCAAAGGAATTGTTAGGGAGTGCTATAATTGGCCTTGTTGACTTGTGTTCAGGCTTTGTGAAGATTCAGGGCTTATTCTTCGTACAAAGATGATTTGCAAAGGAAGTTGGTCAGTCGGGTGCTTTATTAAGATGGGTGTTCAGGTGCCAGCGGAGCCATGGTGTTGATTATATTCGGGACCAGGCCAGAGTGGATGACTCTCAACAATGGTTCTAATGAATTCAAAGGTATGAATGCAGTGTTTAAGGGTTTCAAACCCGCAGTATGGCTAAGGATCGGGCTCTCGCAGAAGATTGTGATAGAGGCTCGGAATGTTCCAGGATTGTTTTGGCTTGCAGTGTAGTATTGGAGGGGTGAGAGGAATAAACTCCGGATTTGTAGAAAGGATTATCAGGATGGGTATGCCAATCAAAGATGTGAATATGCGTGCAAGGAGGGAATGAAACAGTTCATGGGTCTAGAAATGAAATGATCTCGTGCAATGGAGTCACTCAGGGTGAGTGCGAATTGAGTTGCTATGTGTTGATTGGGGTTATCATTATTCCTGCGGTGAGTGCGAATTGAATTGAGGTACGAGATAGGTAATGTTATATGAGCTTATGAAAAGTTTAATTGAATATCACTGCGGTATCGAGGCGGTGTTAGCGTATGGTAATTGTGAGTTATTGTTCATATTGATCTATGGCTTGAGCCAGGTGGGGGAGTCTTCTGTTGATAAGTCGATTGCGCAACTGAGTGTCGTATCAGTTTCAGTTTGAGGTATACGGGTGAATCAGTTATGTCCTGTAGAGGCGGAGTTTGAGGATTTGCTTGTTTTGTGATTATGAGAATTCACTCGTGTGTTGTGATAGTTCTCTTGAATTGAGTTAAGTAAAAGTCTTTATATGATGAAGTGTTTACCCTATTAGCGGTTCAGGAGTTATGACGAGATTCATGTGCGGATGCATATTGGCATGTTAGGTGCAGTGAACAGTATGAAACTTGGAAGCGAGGATCAAGGTTGCGGTTTGGTGTTGACAAGAATGTCACAAGCTCGGATGAGCAGGAAAGGGATTTGAATGTTTAGAGTAAGCTGGTAATGTCTTCGACATCTCCTGAGAGCGGTGTTTTGTGAAAGAGGCTTTGCATACTGGTTATGAATTCTTGAATTGCTTTACAACATTTGTGTGGCCGATGTTATGGAGGTGCAGAATATTTACCTAGCGCATAAGGTCGTGGAAGCATATTTCACTAGAAGATTGTATGAGCGTGGAATGTAGTCACTTAATTGATTGAAGGTTTGAACCAAGTATGAAGGATGTGGTAAGATGGCTTATTTGAGAGTTTATGCCTGGAGGGCACTCGATTCATTTGGTTGTGGATTGTGGTAGTTTGTCCCGGCTATGACGGTTGTTCTTGTGTGTTATGAGAAAAGTGGTGTATTATGGACCCAGATAAGGCTATTAGCCTAGTTCGGTGCGAGCAGGGTCGACTCGAGGTTTATGGGCGAATTTAAATATGATTATGGGCTCCATTTGTGTCGGGTGTGTTCATTTCGGTATAGCGCTTCTCATGGAGAGGTATTAGAACATCAAATGCTGTTCCATATTCGTTCATTTCATGTAATATTATGTTGTGCCATGTGAGTTGTGAAACGGCTTGGTAATTTCTTATGTGTTGAGTTTCCACGTAGTGATGGTGTTATGTGAGCAGGATAGCCCTTGAGATTCAGATTACATATATATCGCACCTCAGTTGTGCTTGAGTTTTGTAGCGTATGGCTTTATCAGTCTCCCAAGGATGGTATTATGCACTTAGCGTGCTTGTGACCGATATTCGATATTTTGTGGTAATGACCGATTTAGCTCGGTAAGTATCTCCTTATGTGGGTTTTATGTGTGGATCGAATGGCATGCCGACCACGGGCATGTATTTGGATCGGATTGCGCTCCACAACAGTGTGATGTTGAGTAGTCTTTTCCTGAGTCATTTCTTTATGTATCATGTTCGAGTTATGGCCTATTGGCGCGTTGTGGTATCATGTGAGACTGTTGGTCATGTTTGGGGTGATTTGTTTTCTGAGCAGTTCATACTGGGTGAGACAATATTATTGGACCAGGGATTAGTGCGATGAGATTTTGTGAAGTGTATTAAAGGACAAATACTATTATTCGGTTCATAATGAGGTGATGATTCTAGTCGAGAGGAGAGATTCGATGATTGGTTAGCTCTGCAGTTGGTTGTAAATTTCTATACCTCTCCTCCGTTGTGGTGGTATCGTAAGCGTTATAGCAGGACTTATATGTATGTCATGAGGTGCATCGGGAGAATCAAATTCGTGAAATTTTGGCTACTAAGGTTCAGGGAATGTCATCGTGGTTAGATGATGAATTATGCGGTGCATGGTGCTAATTCAGCAAAGGTCTGCAGTCATGTTCTGGTGCACCGTGTGGTAGTTGATACGATGTTCATATATTGGAAATAGGCATGACAGAGGATTTCAGATGATGGAGACCTGATTCTAAGGCCCATTGCCTAAATAAAAGAGGGTATCTTCGGATTTGACCGAGCTAATGTACTCAACTGGGTTGTGGTAGCACGGGCAGGTGCACGAGGTGTTAAACAACGATTTCAGATAACTCCAGAGCAGTTCTTGGCACGTTCTAGGACGAATGTATGTTTAAGTGGGAGAAAATGTAACGACCTGACCGGTCGTCTTGAGCTCTAGCGCGTCGTTCAGTAGTTTAAGGTCATGAGAAGCTCTGTTTCCGGTATTATGACTTATACGTGTGGTCGGATTTGAATTTCGGGGAGTTTAGAGTTAATTTGGAAAGAAAATTCTCATATCAACAGCCTTAAGTTGGAGAAATTTGACTAAAATTGGGATTCTGAGTAAATGACCTCAGAATTAGGATTGAAGGTTCCAACAAGTTTGTATGATGATTTCGGACTTGGGCGTATGTTCGGATCGGGTTTTGGATAACCCGAGAGCATTTCGACGCATATTGTAGAAGTCAACATTTTAGAAGAAATTTTATAAGTATGGATTGAAGTGCATTTCAGTGTTATTGATGTCCGTTTGGGATTCCTAATCTGGGAATAGCTCTGTATGGTGATTCTGGAGTTGGGAGCGCGATCAGAAGTGAATTCGGAGGTCCGTAGGTCATTTTGAAGTCATTTGGCTAAAGATAGAAATTTGAAGATTTTTGAGAAGTTTGACCGAGAGATTGACTTTTTGATATTAGGGTCGAATTCCAATTCCGAAAGTTGGAACAGGTCCGTAAGGTCGAATATGACTTGTGTGCAAAATTTGGGGTCAATCGGACGTGATTTGATATGTTTCAGCATCGAATGTAGAAGTTTGAAATTTCAAAGTTCATAAAGCTTGAATTGGAGTTCGATTCATGATTTCGATGTTGTTTGATGTGATTTGAGGCCTCGAGCGAGTTCGTATCATGTTTTGGGACATGTTGTTATAATTGGTTAGGGTCCCGAGGGCCTCGGGTGGATTTCGGAAGCTTAACGGAATGAATTTCGGACCAAAGAGTTGCTGAAATTTTCTGCAGAAAGCTGTTTTGACAGCAACTAGTGCAATCACGGAGCTGAATTTGGAGGCTTATATCTTGAAATGTATAAGGATTCTGAAAATTTTCAAAACATAAAAGTTGTTTCCAGAAAGTTAAACCATTCATGATTTGTACATTTTATCAGAAAGTTATGATCAATTGAAGATGGCTGGTGGAGCAGTTTCGACAGAATTTTCTGATGCATAGAGCCGACTTTAGAAGCTCATATCTCGGAATATATAAAGAGTTATATGGTGTACAAAATATAAAATTAAAGATCTTCGAGTATAGTTTCTAAATCTTCAAACTGTTTGTCATTTGGATATTTCTACAAGGCGTTATGGGTGTTTTAACAGAAGGTGTACAACAAGAGAAAATTATAATAGGATGTACAACGTGTACAGCGCAAAGTACAACTCGATGAAGCCTGGGCAGATTGTTTTAAACACGAGTTTTGGCCCATTTTTTTCATTTGGTTTGGACGATTTTGGAGAGTTCAAGGAGGGATTTTCACCAAGCAACACTAGGTAAGTGATTTCTTCATATTTTTGAGTTAAATATGTGATCTTACATGGATTTAGACGTGGAAAATTAGTATAAATTTGAGATATTTGGGGAAGACCTAGAATTTGGAATTTTGGACTTTTACCATGAATTTGAGCATGAAAATTAGAGTCAATCGTATAGTTGAGTTAGTAAAGCTATGGGTAGAATTTATCTTCGAGAAATTTCAGAATCCGGGCACGTGGGCTCGAGGGCATTTTGGTCAAATTTTCGAGCGGAGTTGGGAATTTATATAATTTGAATTGTTACAAGTATTAGAGTGAATTTTTATTGGTTTGCCCGTTATTTGAATAGTTTTGGGGCATTGTGCATCAATTGGAGTCGTCAGAAGGGCTTGGAAGCCGGTTATGCAATTTCAAAGCGAGGTAAGTCTCCTTTATAACATTGCGAGGGGGAATTGTCCCCATAGGTGAACTAATTAAATATGGGCTACTATTTGTGGGGGCTACATACGCACGAGGTGACGAGAGTCCGTGCGTAGCTACTATTATGTTTATGTCCGGGTAGTGTAGGACCCGAAAGCATGTTTAATTGCCGTACTTGTAACCTTATTGATGAAAATAAAGTGTTTAAACCTTACCAAACTTGGGAAAAATGGATTTCTTGAAAAAGATTTTAATACTATTTTTGTGACCTTTAAAAGAGAAATTTGTCATTTACTTGAGTATTTGTTTTCCCGATGTAGTCGGGATGGATTGTTGATTGTGCATCACTGTGTGTGACCACTTCGCAATTTATATTCCGTGAGTGAGGTGATTTCTTCCACTACTATCATGGGAGCGGGACTTACGCCACATCGGGTTAATAGATGCATCTATGGTTCGAGCCATTCGACCCTTCGACATTACACAGTTTACATTTATGTTGGTTCAGGCCGTTCGACCCTCGACATTACTTGTGCATGATATTACTGTGTATTTGCTGTGATTTTTACCTGATTACTAGCCTGGAAATTTTATATTGTCAACTGAAATGATGAGAATTTTAAAATGTTAAACGTGAAGGAAGTTGCTATTTTTTGTCGCTACTTGTTAACTTGCCTATGATATCCATGCTTAGAGTCACCCTTGATTATATTAAATTAACCTCTAGCAAGTGTCAAATTCGACCTCTCGTCACTACCTCTTCGAGGTTAGGCGGGATACTTACTGAGTACACGTTGTTTTCGTACTCATGCTACACTTGCTGTGCACTTTTATTGAACATGTACATTCATAGCTAGTGGCCCTGTTTGACGCAGTGATGTGGCTGACTTGGAGACTTAGACGAGCTGCACCATCCGGAGACGATCCGCAGCCGACAGAGTCTTCCTCAGATGTATTGTATTTACTTTAAATTCCTTGTCCAGTTTGTATTCTGGACAAGTATAGTAGTACATGTATAATTCTTAGATATTTGCTCATGCACTTGTGACGCCGGGTTCTGGGATGATTATGGAATTTATTCACTACTTACATTTGCTAAAGATATTATTATTGAAAATAAAAAAGGAATGACTTCAAGAATTTTTAAAAATAAAGATTTTATTAACTATTTAAATGATTGGCTTGCCCGACAATGGTGTGCGGCGCCATCACGACCTTAATGGATTTTGGGTTGTGACACAACCTAAGGTTAGGTCTGTTACTTACTGAGTACATGGGTCAATTGTACTCATACTACACTTCTGCACCTTACGTGCAGATGTTGGCTGCTGATGTTGCTGCGTTCAATGGGACCTGGATTGAAGATGTACCTGCGTTCCAGTTAAAGCTGCCCTTTGTTCGTGGTAGCTTTAGATCTATAAAACTCTGGTTACGTACTTTTCAAACAAACTATGTATTTATTACATTTCAGCTTTGTAAACTCTATTCTTAGAAGCTCATTATTTGTACTACCAGTCCTTGGGAAATGTCTAAAATTCAATAAATTACTATAGTTTATTTGTCTTGTTAATATCATTAGAATTGGATAGTTACTAGTTGGCTTACCTAACGGGTTGGGTTAGGTGCCATCATGACAAGTGGATTTAGGGTCGTGACAAGTTGGTAGCAGAGCTCTAGGTTCATAGGTTCTACAAGTCATGAGCAAGTGTCTGGTAGAGTCTTGCGGATTGATATGATGACATCCATACCTATCTTCGGGAGGCTACAAGACATTTAAGGTATACTTCCCATCTTTCTCTCCTTATCGTGTGGCATTGATTCAGCTTGAAGCATAACCCTTTGAATTTCCTTCCACGCATTTGTATGTGCACTTGGTATCAGCTGTGCACTGATGGTAGGCTATAATCTCATGTTTTAGTCAATTAGTGCATTCCAAATTTTATTGCACTTCAGTTGAGTTTGAGCTTTAGTCGCTAGTGTTTTGCACTAATGGTGTGTTTTATGTCTTGTAGGAGTGGTTCCAAGCTATGTAGATGTTATGGAATGAATTCAAGTGATTTAGAGCCTTGAATTCTGAGTAAAATCCCAAGGAATTAAGTCGGGATTGTGTTCGGAGATCAATGGATGATAGTGCAATGAAACAAAGAATCGAGCAGGCATATTACGCACTGTCTAGTAAAATGCACATAACGTTTTGCTCAAAACTTCATTTGGACTCCATAATATATGGTTGGAAAGGTAACTCAAAGGGATACAACTTGAATGTTTTATGTTTTCTCAAATTCCTAACAGAAAAGGGTGAAGGGTGCGTGGAAAGTGCATGGCCGCGCACTGACCACGCATATGGGGAAGAAAGTGTGAAAAGTGCGCGGCCACCCTTCCAGGTGCGGCCACGCACGTCTTGTCCAGAAAAAGTGTCCTTTTTTGCATAGGAGAAGGTTTAATTATTTGGGCCCGACCGTACTTGGTATATACACATGGATAATGGTATTTTGTGGACTTTTGACACATCTAAGACCTAAGGAAGCTAAGGAGGAGGTGGAGAAGAAAAAGTGCAAGGATTTCATCATTCAATACTCACTCAAGACAAGAGTTTGGATTGTTTTATGTTTTACTTTGATTTAAACATTGTTATGATGAATTACTCCATATCTATGGAGTAGTTTTTTTGGGGTTTGATGGATTTGGTTTATTGATATTTTCTTGTGGATATTTAACTCTAGTTTTATGTATTGAATCGTTTTGGATGATCATTGCTTCTATATTCACTAGTTCATGTAATCGAGAGAGGCATAATTTTTGATATTGTTGCTTTATATTTTGCTGGTTGAAATCATTAATTCTTCTTAGTAATCGAAAGAGGCTAGTTGAATTGTTGATTAAACTAAGGTAGGAGGATAATTAAAAGAGGTTCTCCTTAAGACCAATCCACTACAAATTCTCGTATATATTCACGTACTTAGAATTGGTTCATCTTGTGAGGTTGAGATTTAATCAAGAGAGGAGTTTCTACTAAAAAATTGAATGGATAATCAAGTGAATTCGAGATTCCCACTTGTGAATAAATTTTGATGCTTGTCGATAACCAATCCGATGTGCTGGACTTATAGTATAAAACCCTTAGGTTTTCGTGCTTGATGAATAATCGATAACAAGCGACCCCTTGAGGTCTAATCTTTGATCTAAGCTTAAACCTCGGGGCCTTCGAGCCTGAGCTTGGATGAGGCCTCGAACACAGTGTGCACTGACCTTTAAGTTCTTTAGATATTGATACTTCGGTTTTAAACATTGACCCTTAGGCCTTTTAATTTGGCCCTTAGGCTCTTAAGATTGGCCCTTAGGCTCTTTAGGTTTGTCCTTAGGCTCTGACAAATTGGCCCTTAGGCTCTTTTTAGATTGGGTCGAATCGACCTATAATATGGCTATAGTTTTCCACCATTCTGGCTAAAGACTTTTAAAGTTTTGGTTATGCCTTGGCATGTTTTGTGTTCGCCCGAATCATCGATGGCTCGAATAAGAACCTTGATTATAAGCCGATGCGCGACGATAATTGAGTACCTCATGAGGTTCTCTCAAAGGCTGATTTTTCGAAGCCTTTCCATTAAAGGCTGATTTTTTCGAAGCCTTTTCATTGTTCGAAGCTAATATTATCGAAGCTCCTTTACTTATGCCGAGGGTAGCATGACTAATCAATTTTTTGAAGTGTTTGAAGACCTTTAAATCTTACAGCGGAAGTCGGACATCTCCGAGCCGCGTTGTTTTGGTCGTAGCCTTTTTATATGACCGTAGTTTTTATGTTTGGCCGTAGCCTTTAGTCCTCGAGGGAGACGACCTCGGCCTCTATATCGAGGGTATGCCTTTTTAGGGGTATTACAAGTTCGAATATATGGCCTTGGTCTTAATATCGGGGTTATGCCCTTTTAGGTCCTTATAAATTTGAGTATGCCTCGTTAAGGTCTTATAGATTCGATGTTGCCCCATTGAGGTCTTACATATTTGATGTTGCCTCATTGAGGTCTTATAGACTCGATGTTGCCTCATTGAGGTCTTATATATTTGATGTTGCCTCATTGAGGTCTTATAGACTCGATGTTACCTCATTGAGGTCTTACGAGTTCGAGTTTTGGTGATTCGATAAGTTGATTGTTGATGACAGTCCCCGAGTGTTCGGGCGTGTTTGGCCTTCGAGCCGCTGGATAATATATTTCTTTGAGGCACAAAGTGTTTTGATAAATAAAAATGCTTCTTCGATTACTCAATACATGTGTACATTTTTTCCCTCGGAGGCTCGATTGATCTACATGGACACGGTTCATTTGACCGTTTGGCCCAATACATCATTCTCCTATCGAGGCCCTCTTAGGCATATTTTGATTTCTTCGAAAGAGTAACCTCCGAGGGTGATGCCCCCCAGTATTCGAGGTTGATTGAGAATAAGCCTTGAATACTTGTTGAGTTTTCCTTAGGTAGCATATTGGTGTTGCCTCATTAAAAACCTTGCCGGTAAAACCCATTTGGGATAAAACCCGATCTAAGGGAAAAAGAGTGAAACCATGCTTTAAAACCCAAGGTCTTTGAGCTGAAGGGTGCTTCGACTCCTCTCAATCGAACACCTGCAATAAGTTAGTATGAAACAAAAATGAAAAGGGAGAAGGTTATTACTTAGAAATAATAGCGATTAAGAATCGATATGTTCCAATTTCTTGGTAGTTGCTCTCCTTCCAAGGTGCCAAGTTTGTAGGACCCTTTGCCTACCACTCCGAGGACGTGGTATGGTCCTTCCCAACTAGGGCCTAGCTTCCTTTAATTTAGGTTTCAAGTGTTGAGAATGACTTTCCTTAGGACTAAGTTCCCAACTTCGAAGCATCGGAGGTTTGTTCTCCTGTTATAGTGCCTTTCGATCCTTTGTTTTTGGGCGGCCATTCGGAACAGTGCGACCTCTCGCTTTTCACCTAGTAGCTCGAGGGCAGTAGTCATGGCCTTGTTGTTCGAATCTTCGGTGGCATGTTGAAATATGGCGCTCGATTCCCCGACCTCGATCGATATCAAAGCCTCGGACCCGTATACCAAAGAGAACGAGGTCTCTCCTGTGCTTGACTTCGAAGTTGTTCGATATGTTCATAGCACTTCGGGCAACACTTCTCTCCATTTTACCTTCGCATTTTCTAGCTTCTTCTTCAAGTTTTGAATGATGGTCTTGTTCGTGGACTCGGCTTGACCATTTGCACTCGGGTGGTAAGGCTTCGATAGGATTATTTTGATTTTATGATCTTCGAGGAATTTTGTCACCTTTGCTGCCAATGAACTGCTTCCCATTATCACATGTGATCAAGGAGGGGATCCTGAATCGTCATATGATGTGGTCCCAAATGAAGTTAATGACTTTTTTTTCTCTTATTTTCTCGAAGGCCTGTGCTTCTACCCATTTCGAGAAGTAGTCAAGTCATAAATAAAATAAATCTGGCTTTACCTGGCGCCGTTGGTAGGGGGTCGACGATGTCCATCCCTTATTTCATGAAAAACCACAGGGATAAGACTGAGTGTAGTTGTTCACCGGGTTGGTGAATCATTGGTGTGAATCTTTGGAACTTGTCACATCTTCGAAAGAATTCCTTGGTGTCCTTTTCCATGCTATCCCAATAGTAACCTGCTCTGATCACCTTTCGAACTAAAGCATCAACACCGAAGTGGTTTCCTCAAGTGCCTTCATGGACTTCTCGAAGCACATAGTCGGTGTCCCCTGGTCCTAAACACACTGCTAGAGGCCCGTCGAACTTCCTTCTATATAGTGTTCCATTCTCGTCGAGTGAAAATCGGGCTACTTTAGCTCAAAGGGACCTCGCTTCTTTTGGGTCCGTGGGAAGCTTCCCATTTCTCAAAGAGTCGATGTACTTGTTCCTCCGATCCCATGTTAGACTTGTTGAGTTGATCTCGGCATGGCCTTCTTCAATCACTAATTTGGACACAACAGCCCCCGGGAGTATGTCATCTTCTTTGACGGATGATCCAGGTTTGTGAGTGCATCAACCTCGCTGTTCTGTTGATCATGCTCAACTATGTCTAATAAAAGACTAAGTGGGCGTTTCAAATATAATCCGGGGTATTATGCCCAGAGTCGATCCCACAGGGAATTTACGTAT
>MDKI01046068.1:2500-47770 GCA_005239505.1 Nicotiana paniculata
AATTTGTATTTAAACAATTCGATACCTCTTAAGGTTTTTCGAGGGCTGATATTATCGAAGCACTTTGATTATTTTTCGAGGGTAGCCCTTTTAAACCTGTTTTTAAAGAATTCGAAGGTCTGTTTTTAATGTGGGATTCGGACGTCTCTGAGCCAGCTAGTTTGGCTGTAGCCTTTGGGTATGACTCTTGGGCTTATTTTCCCAATAACACTTCGAACTTGTTCAAAGTGCTAGTCCCCGAGAATAGTGGTCTTGGACTATAAATCGAGGGTTGCCTCTTTGAGGTCTTACGGTTTCGAAGTTAGATAGTTCGAACATGTTAATTTTTTACGGAAATCCCCAAGTATGGGATTGTTCGTTCGAGGTGTAGTTGTACTTGGCCCTTAAGCCAGTTTTCATAAGAAATCATAAGTATGGAGCTTGTAAAGTAGAAGTTTTCATTAAGGCACAAGATATCTGGTAAGGAAAAGTACTTCTTTGAAAAGTTCATACATGCGTACATGTTTTGCCATTAGAGCTCGAATAATCTATATAGACACGGTTCATTCAACTGTTTGGCCCATTACAAAGTTTTCCTATCGAGACTCCTTTGACACGAAGTATTTTACTTGATAACATAACATTCGAGAGTGATGTCCTCCAGTATTCGAGGTTTGATTGTAAAGAAACCTCGGATACTCTAAGTCAGCACGAACAAAGGTTGCCTCTTTAAAAACCCTACCGGAAAAACCCATTTGGGATAAAAACCGGTCGAAGGGAAGAAGAGTGCAACGCGTGCTTTAAGGTCCTAATACCTTCCTGCTTGATGAGAACTTCAATACTTTCACTCAAACACCTGCAAATAAGTTAGTGTAAAATGTAAATGAAAAAGGAGAAGGTCATACCTTAACAATAATATCGTTTGAGGAGTGAGATATTTCAATTATTTGGTAGTTGCTCGTTGTTTATCGTGCCAAGCTTGTATGATCCCTCTCCAGAGATATTGAGGACTTGATATGGTCCCTCCCAATTTGGGCCGAGTTTTCCTTCATTAAGGTCTCGAGTGTTGATAATGACTTTTCTCATAACCAAGTCCCCGATTCTGAAGTGTCGAAGGTTGGTACTCTGATTATAATACCTTTTGATGCATTGTTTTTGCACGGCCATGCGAGCGAGTGTGGCTTCTCATTTTTCATCTAGTAGTTTGAGGCTAGAATTCATAGCCTTGTGATTTGATTCTTCCGTTGTGTATCAAAATCTGGCGTTGGGTTCCCCGACTTCGACCGGAATCAAGGCTTCGGCACCGTATACTAAGGAGAACGGCATTGCCCCCGTACTAGATTTTGATGTTGTTCGATATGTCCAAAGGACTTCGGGTAGAATTTCTCTCCCTTTTCTCTTGGTGTCGTTCAACTTTTTCTTCAGATTCTGAATGATGGTCTTGTTTGTCAATTCGGCTTGTCCGTTTCCGCTAGGATGATATGGTGTTGATAAGATCCTTTTAATTTTGTGATCTTCGAGAAACTTTGTTACCTTGCTGCCGATGAATTTCTTTCCATTGTCGCATAACTCGGCAGGTATCCCGAATCGGCATATGATGTGATCCCAGATGAAGTCTATAACTTCTTTTTCTCTATCTTTCTCGAAGGCCTGTGCTTCAATCCATTTAGAGAAATAGTCAGTCATAAATAAAATGAATTTAGCTTTACCTAGGGCCGATGGTAGAGGGCGGACGATATCATCCCCCATTTCATAAATGGCCATGGGGATAGGCTCGAATGAAGTTGTTCTCCGGGATGGTGGATCGTTGGTGCATACCTTTGACACTTATCACATTTTTGAACGAATTCTTTAGTGCCCTTCTCCATATTGGCCCAATAGTATCCTACTCTGATGATTTTTTGAACTAGTGCTTTGACACCGGAGTGGTTCCCACAAGTACCCTCGTGAACTTATCGTAGGACATAATTGGTGTGCCCTGGTCCCAAGCATACTGCTAACGGTCCGTCAAACATCCTCCTGTATAATGTTCCATCCTCAGCCAATGTGAATCGAGCAACTTTTGTTGGTAGAGCCCTCAATTCCTTAGGGTACGATGGAGCTTTCCGTTTTTCAAATACTAAATATATTTATTCCTCCAATCCCAAGTTAGGCTTGTGGAGTTTATCTCAGCATGACCTTCTTTGATTACTGACTTTGAGAGTTGGACGACAGTCCCCGAGCTGATTTCGTCGTCCTCGACTGATGATCCCACATTTGCAAGCGCATCGGCTTCACTGTTCTGTTATCTAGGTACGTGATGTAAATTCCATTTATGTAATGTCACCTGCAGCTTATCCAAATACCTTTGCATTCTATCCTCTTGAACCATGAAGGCTCTCTTTACTTGGTTTACTACCAGTAGGGAGTCGCATTTGGCTTCGATGACTTCCGCTCCCAATATTTTAGCTAGTTCGAGACCTGCAACCATGGCCTCGTACTCTGCCTCATTCTTAGTAAACTTAGATGTTTTGATAGATTTCCTAATAATGTTGCCCGTGGGCAGTTTCAAAATAATGCCTAGCCCGGATCCTTTCACATTCGAAGCGCTGTCTGTAAAAAGGGTCCACACCCCCGAGGATGTACCTGATTTTAACAAAAGTTCCCTTTCCACTTCGGGTACGAGGCTGGCGTGAAGTCGACCACGAAGTCTGCTAAAATTTAAGACTTGATGGCTGTCTGGGGTTGATATTCGATATCGTACTCACTGAGTTCGACGACCCATTTGGTCAATCGACTCGACAATTCGGGCTTATGTAAAACATTACGAAGCAGGTAAATGATTATCACACATATTGGGCGACATTGAAAATACAGTTTTAACTTCCTAGAGGCACTTATTGGAGCAAGTGCCAATTTTTCAAAGTGTGGATATCGAGTTTCTGCTTCTCCTAGAGTTCGACTTACATAATAAATAGGAAATTGCGTATCTTTCTCTTCTCGAACTAGGACACCACTTATCGTGATTTTCCAGACTACTAAGTATAAGTAGAGATTTTCATATGCCTTTGGAGTATGAAGCAATGATGGGCTCGAGAGGTACTATTTTAATTCTTCTAACGCCTTCTGGCATTTCGGGGTCCAGGCAAAATTTTTCTTCTTTTGAGTAGTGAGAAGAAACTATGGCTCCAATCTGACGATCTCGAGATGAATCGACTTAAAGCAGCTATCCTGCCTGTCAGCTTTTGTACGACTTTAATGTTGTCCACGACTATGATGTCTTCGATAGCCTTGATTTTATTGGGGTTGATCTCGATCCCCCGATTTGACACCATAAAGCTGAGGATCTTGCCCCAACCGACCCCGAAAGCACATTTCTCGGGGTTGAGCTTCATGTTGTATTTTCTCGGATCTTGAATGTTCCCTACAAATGTGTCAAATGGTCCTCTGCGCGCAGGGATTTAACTAGTATATCATCAATATATACTTCCATTGACTTACCTATTTGTTCTTCGAACATTTTATTTACTAGGCGTTGGTAGGTAGCACCTGCATTTTTTAGGCCAAAAGGCATTACGTTACAACAATATGTTCTATACTTAGTGATGAATGAATTCTTTTCCTGATCTTCCGGGTTCATTTGGATTTGATTGTACACGAAATAGGCATCGAGAAAACTAAGGATCTCGTGGCCGACCGTGGCGTCGATTATATTATAGATCTTAGACAGAGGAAAAAAATCTTTGGGGAATGCCTTGTTCAAATCCTTATAATCTACACACATCCTAAGTTTGTTCCCTTTTTTAGTGACTACGACTACATTTGCTAACCATTCGGGATATTTTACTTCCCGAATGGATCCTATTTTGAGAAGTTAAGTTACCTCGTCCTTGATGAATGCGTGTTTTACCTCGGACTGGGGCCTTCTCTTTTGTTTCACTGGCCTGAACTTCGGGTCCACACTCAATCGATGTGTTGTTATCTCTGGTGGGATCCCTGTCATGTCTAAGTGGGACCAAGCAAAACAATCCATGTTATCAATAAGAAATTTAATGAGTTTCTTCCTGAGTTCGGGGGTTAACCCCGTACCCAGGTATACCTTTTGTTCGGGCAGGTACTAGATTAATATAACATATTCCAGCTCTTCGATTGTTGATTTGGTAGCGTCGGAATATTTGGGAATAACGAAGATTCGAGGGATCCAATAATCGTCATCATCTTCTTCCATTCCATGCTTCTCCGACTTAGTCGAGGCTGGTGGCTGTGGTTGCTATTTGGCCTCCTGTTTTCCTTTGACGTCTGATTCCTTTGATGCTGAAAGTGCCAAAATTGATATCACCTCATCGACCGCGAACATTTACTTCGCAGCATGCTGCTCCCCATATACTTTTTTCACCTTGTCCGGTGTCGGGAATTTCATTATTTGGTGAAGAGTCGAAGGGACTGCCCTCATATTGTGAATCCAGGGCCTCCCGAGTAGAGCGTTGTAACTCATGTCGCCCTCGATTACATGAACATGGTTTCTTGAATAGTTCCAGCTAGGTTCACCTATAAAATTATCTCTCCTTTAGTTGTTTCGATGGCCTTGTTGAAACTTTTCAAGACCCGAGTTGCGGGAACGATTTGGTCTGGTAGGCCGATCTGCTCCACGACCCTCGATCTGATGATATTTGCTGAGCTACCTGGATTCACATAAACACGCTTAACTTGAACTTTATTCATAAAGATAGAAATTACCATAGCGTCGTTGTGGGGTTGAGAAATTCCTTCTGCTTCTTCATCGTTGAATGATACGTTGCCTTCTGGGACATAATCTCGGATCCGTTTTTCCCTAGTAATTGATACCTTAGTGCATTTGAACACGGGACCTTGTGGAATATCGACCCCGCCGGCGATCATATGGATCACATGTTGGGGCTCTTCCTATTCATTTTTCTTGTTGGTGTCCCTTTCTCTGAAATGATTCTTGGCTCGATCACTTAAGAACTCTCAAAGGTGGCCCTTGTTGAATAGACAGGCTACCTCCTCTCTTAGTTTCCTGCAATCCTCGATTCTCTGGCCAAGTGTGCCGTGATACTTACACATCAGATTGGGGTTTCTTTGGGAAAGATTAGACTGTATGGGCCTGGGCCATCTAGTATCTTTGATTCTTCCAATTGCCGATACAATACCTAATATGTCGACATTAAAGTTAGACTCCGACAATCGAGGTGCCTTTGTAGGATCGGCATGCTTATCAAAACCAATTTTTCTTATAAGTCCTCAAGAACTCTGTCCTCGATCATTTTTTTGATCATTTCAGGTGAAATTGCGTCCAGGACCGCTGTTCCTGCGAGCTGCGATGTATGGTTGATATCAATCTTTGTTCGACCAAGGTTCCCTATCGATGTCCCTCTGATTTTTGGATGCGAACTTGTTCGGATATACATAACCGGAAGGGAGTTCCTAATTAGTCATCCTCGACCTTGATCTTCGATTGGTACCGATTAAGTACATCTGCCCAGGTCACCGCCGGATATTCGATCAAATGTTACTTCAGTTGACGTGATGCTATCGAACTTCATTCATTCAACCCCTGAGTGAAAACTTGAACAATCCAATAATCTGTGATTGGTGGAAAATCCATACGTTCCATTTGAAATCGGGACACGAATTCCCTAAGAATTTCATTGCCCTTCTATTTTACTTTGAAAAGGTCCGATTTTCTCACCGCAACCTTTATGGCCCCGACATGTGACTTTACGAGAGAATCTGCTAACATGAAAAATGAGTCAATGGAATTCGGCGGTAGATTGTGGTACCAAATCATTGCCCCTTTCGATAGAGTCTCTCTGAACTTCTTCAATAAAACAGTTTCGATCTCATCATCTTCCAAATCGTTACCTTTGATGGCACACGTATAGGAGGTGACATGCTCGTTGGGATCAGTGGTCCCATTGTACTTAGGTATATCCGACATACGAAACTTTTTGGAATGGGCTTTAGAGCCTCACTTGAAGGAAATGGTTTTTGTACACATTTCTTCGAATCCATCCCTTTCCAAATTGGAGGTGCCCCCCGTATCTGATCAACTCGGGAGTTGTACGTTTCCACTTTCTTATCATTTGCCTCGATTTTCTTCTCTCCCGACTCAATTCGTTTTGTGAGCTCCTCAAGGATTTTCATTATTATGGGGTCAGTCCCCGATTCACTGGTATTCGCCCTTTCTAGTACTGGCTCAGTTCGGCGGGCGGCTTCCGGTTCGACCCCACTCAAAGTTCGAAGTTGATTTTGTAATTGTGCAATAGTGGCTTGTTGAGCCCGTAGCATTTTGAATATCACTTGGAGACTGACTCCTCCATCTCCTCCACCCTGTGTACCATGACCACCAGATCAGCTTTCTCTGCGTACACTCCCTTCGGGGTCCGCGCGCAGATTCGCATTCAAAGCGATGTGTGAACTGACGTCGATTGGGTTGGCAACCGGTGCTCCCCCGAGATCAGCTTGTGGCATTTGACCCCTGGAACAATTACATTATAGTTTTTTCCGTAAAATCCGAGGCCATTGTCACCCTGTGTGGGTGCAGTTTGTGAGTTTGATATGTTTTGAACCTGAAAGCAAAAATACTTGACAAGAATTAGCGTAAAATAGGATGTGTTATCGGAATCAATATTGAATAATCACTATTAACCTCTCAAATAATTTTAAGGTCCTTGATATATATATATATGATTTTTGTCGAAAATAACGGGTTCCGATGATCTCTCTCATCTGTATGTTGGTCCTCCTGTGCTGATATATGCCTTTCCCACCAGCGAAGCTCCAGTGTGAAATGGAAGAACTTCAAGCGTACAAGTTCTTCAAGAAAAAAATATAAATTATACTCAAGTTGAAGTTCTGTTAAGGGTCAAGAAAAAAAAAATCCTTTTTAACAACAAAATTAACGTTAACCCAAATATTTAATAAATGACAAAATTATTTGCTTTCAAATTACACAGGGACAAATTTTATTCTTTTCCCTTGTATGATTACTGGATATTGTCAAGAAAAGAAAATGATGATTGCGAATTGACATACCACTCGATGTAAATTCTCCATTTGGAGGTATTTATGTATAAATAAATACTTTTGGTTCATTATATTATCTTATTGCAAGAACATTGTCAAGAAAAGAAAATGATGATTACAAAAATTGACATACCACCCCACGTCACATCTCCATTTTCATCACAACACTAATTTCCTTTATTTTTGTTTTGTTTTGTTTTGTTTGTGCAAACTGTCATACTTTTGTTTTTTTGGGAAAATTATACAAACCACGCATTAAACTTACTATTTTCTTATTAGTCCATTTCAAAATAATTATACCTTTTAATATTTTCTTAATAAGAAATAATTATAGCCATACAAATATTATGACAAATTTCAGACCACAAGTTTCAAAAATTTTACAACCATACAAATGCTATGACTTATTTATAAGACCACATATCTCACATGTCTTCTCTTATTTATTAAAGTTTGTGTCAAGTCAAACTAAGTGTTTACCTTGAAAATGGTAATGACAATTATATTTAATTTTGTGGTTCTAAAAATATGTGATTTATTTTAATACTAGTTGTTAGGCAATAGATGCTAAATGTGAGCTAGGAGAATAAGGTAAAAGTAAAGAATAGTAGTGATATGCACACCAAGCTGTTATAAAACAGGATCTCGAGCTGACCGAGGCAGGGCCTCGAGGAATAACAGTATGGAGGGCCTCGAGGAATAACAGTATGGAGGGACTAGAGGATAGCCCTTTATGATCAATGATGAGAAATAAATGAAGAACAATTAATGAACACGATAAATGAAAGACAATAAATTCGCAGAACAAATGTTGAGTATGTTAAGAAGGCAGAGAATGTTCCTGTTGTATTCACTATTCACGTGTCCCAAAAAATGGTACGGATTCCCTTTATATAGGAAGGGGAATCCCAACATAGTACATGTGTAATTATTACAAAGAAATACAACTGGTACAACCATTTAATGGCTTGATACGGACTTGTACTATTCTTGCAGACTTGGTCAGCTCTAGCCACGTGCCCTTAGGAATTTCCTGCCTTTCCACAATGGTCACTGATTTATACTGCACCGGGGTCGAGCATAATGAGCCTTCGATGCGCCTCCTCGAGGGATACACCTTAGGATCGAACAATGAGTTCCACCTCGGGCTCCTTGAGGTCAGTCATGGGGTGCCATAACGGCCCTAAAATCGAACTTCCCGATTTTGGCCGTACATAGGTAGTCCCCGCGTTTCTTAGAATGAAATGATAAGAAATGATCTTGAGTTCTTGCCTCTTCGATATCTTCTTTATGACGTCAGCCACGTGAGATCATTAAATCCTGTGACAAAAAGGTTGCACAGTGGTCGATGTCAGCACGGTTCCCGAAAAGCCCACGAACCGTTATTGGTCAACCTTTCCGCTTCTCCAACATGCTCGAATGATTCCTATAAATACTTCCATTTTTCATCTTTCAAACTTTTACAACACCTTCAAGCCTTCAAACCTTTGCTAACAGTTTCTTGCTTTCATCCTTCTTCTGCGTTCACTTCTTCATCTTCTTGCTTTGGAAATTTGTTATAGCCATGGCAAAACTTCTAAAATGGTCCCTCAAAAAGAGGGAATCACTTCTTCATCACGCTCGTCTAAGGGCAAATCAAAAGCGCCTCCCCGTATTGAGGAGTGAATTCCTGGTCCCTTCGAGACAACCTCCGATTTCAAAATTGATAGACCACCCTATACACCGGGCCGATGCAAGCCAAATATCAGTACATAAGTGTGGCGATCGACATGAAGAAGGTGAAGATAGATTTCCGTTGGGGCGAAGCGGTACAAGTAGAAATCCCTTCACCTGAGGAAAGCATAGTTACACATAAAGTTGGATTCCTCAGCATATATACGTATCCTTTCACTTTAGGCCCCGTGAATCCTTCTTCTCCACCGATAGACCTAGCGATCCTCGATTTCTGTCTTCAGTATCAAGTGACGCTCGGCCAAATTTATCCCTCTTTCTGGAGAATTTTCTGTATGATTAGATATTTCTCGAACATGGTCGGAGGGATGTCTTTCAACCTCGACCATCTGATTTGATTATATAGCACTCGTCTCTATCGAGGGGGTTTAGTCAAGATGCAACGTCGATCTACCAAAGCATTCTTTGCCTGTATTGACGAAGATAAAGACCGGGGATGGATGAGCCAGTTTGTTTGAGTCAGGACCTCAGACCTCATCCCTGCCGAGAAGATGCCGTTCCCGGAGGAATGGAACATGAGACGTAAGTGTCCCTATATTGAGCATGTTTCATCACCCGAATTGCCTCTTTTTCTTCTTCTGAACTGACCCTTTGCGTTTTACTTGATTCTCTTCTGATTGCATAGCCACCTTGTGGTTCCCTGGTGCGGT
Source organism: Nicotiana paniculata (assembly GCA_005239505.1). Lineage (NCBI taxonomy): Eukaryota > Viridiplantae > Streptophyta > Magnoliopsida > Solanales > Solanaceae > Nicotiana > Nicotiana paniculata. The sequence continues at coordinate 11,887 of MDKI01046068.1, forward strand.
CAGGGACCTCCCGGGATGTGTTAAGCTCTTGGATTCTGCCTCTCCGTATAATGAACGCGTTTGCCTAAGACCGATGCTACGTTTTTTACCTCGGCAGCTGCAGAAAGTCTTCGTACTGAAGACGAAGATGATGACAGTTGCTCTTTGATACAAAGGGTAAGACGAAGTGTCGATGCTTCAAAAGTTGCTGGGCAGAAGGCTGCCGAGTCGGAGGTGGCCGATGCGGACCCACCTTGCGCTGAGGAGATCCTTGGGGAGGATATGGGTATAGTCCCCGAGCCAACCGTTGGACGGGATGTGACCTATGTCGATGAATATCTGGTTGGAGGATCCGATTCTGGGATTCTTCCATGGCGAGAGGAAGCCTCGATAGAAGTCGATGCCCTGGGCGATTTGCAATCGGGCTCGTCATTTTCGCCGGGGCAAATACGGGATGCCCAGAACAGGGAAGCTCCCGACGTTGGGGCCTATCAGGGAGAGGATGATTTATTCAAGGACTACTTTGTCGATATCGAAGAAGACACCGATCTTGATGCCCCGGCTTCTCTTTAAGAGGCTACGAGACTCCAAAAACAGGCAACTTCTCGATATATTATTTGTGCTTCAAGTTTTTATTCTTGTTTTTCTAATCTCCTTTGCGCTGTAGGTCATGAAGCTGTATGATCAGGCTTTCTCCAAGCTACAAGATGAGCTGACTTGTCGTGAGGAGGAGCTTGAGAAGCTCACATCAGAGTCAAATGAGCTGAAGGCTTTGTATGCCCGAAAAGAGGAGGAGTCGGTCGACCTCCGGGCAGGCTCAGAGAAGGCGCTCCAGGAGAGGGCTAACTTCATCGAGCATGTAATCTGGTATTTCACGAGCTTGTCTTTTATTGTTATAACTTGGTTCTTATTACCTTAATTCGGTATTTGAAATTTAAGCAAAATGATGCCTTGGCGGGGCAGCTTCGGGAAGAGATCACGACCAAAGATGCCGAGATCCTAGAGCTGAAGCGGCACAATGATAGCGTGGCCTCGGAGAGGGACGTTCTTCGGGAGGAGCTAGCCTCGACTTAGGGTCTTCTTCGAGGTTCTCACGAGGAATCTGCCACATTATCCATGGCCAAGTCCGAGGCCGATGCATTCGTGTCCTCGTACAAAGAAAATGTTGTGGCCGCGAATAATCGAGCCAGAGATATCCGAAGAGGCCGAGCTCAAATTGGCTCGGGCCGTTGCTCATGCTCGATTGTAAGCTAGGAGGCAGACCCTCGAGGAGGTGCACTCTAGGGGTTTCGATCTCTCTACTGAAATCGAAGAAGCCAAGGCCTTGGAAGATGGATCAGCAGTTCCGACTACTTCGGACAAGGGCTCGACAAGCGACTCGGGAAGTAATGAGGATGAAGTATAGAATACGTTGCCCTTTTTTACTTCTTCTTTTTTGTATGCGGGCTTCTCGGGGGAGTTTTGTAAAGCATTCTTGTAAATACATTTTTTTGAAATATAAAGGATTCCTTTGTTTCGTGCCTTCAAAACTTTGCCTTTTAGTGTTTATGCAAAAGTTAATCTTCAACTTTAAATTTAGCCCCTTCGAGGCCGGTCTCGGAGTAACGGAGACCCTCGAGATTGGGCCGTTTAGATTTCAGCTTCATACCTTTCCGAGGTTGATTTAACCCATCGATCCCTTGAACGTTGTATGATAGCGTCATTCTTACGATGCGACTGTGAACTGACCGATGTGGCCCCGCCGGTACGTTTCCTAAGATATCATAATGGCTCTATTAGAGCTGATGGGCTATCAGAGTAAATGAATAGTCGCCGCTTCCCTTATATATATTTACTTTTTCTTCATTGAGGGCTTTGCTTTTTGCAAAGCTAATTTTCTCTTTGGAGTCCCTCTTCTTGCATCATTTCTTCTGCTATCTCAGTTTGAAGCTTTCACCTGAGTTTTCATCTTCTTTCACTTGCTTCACAGGAGTCATGGCTGCCATGCCCAAATATGCTCACCAGGAAGAGGGAAGCTCTACCTCTGCTTCCTGCCCGCCGGCGTTTGGCGAGCTAACCTCGAACTGTTTCATCTCGAGGAAGGACTTTACGTTAGAGAGACCTCTCGATGTTCCGGGCCATCAAGAACACGCTTCGAGGTTCATTTCATCAATATTATAGAGACACCTCGAGACTGTGAGGAGAGACTACGGATGGGGAGAAGAGGTGATGTTGCAGATACTTTATCGGGAAGAGGGTATCATGGTCCATGTAGAGGGGTTTTTGAATGTATACACGTACCCTTTTACGTTGGGCCCTCTCGATCGAGTCGTGCTCGAGTTCTGCTGAAGATATCGAGTTACCTTGGCTCAGGTCCACCCATCGTTCTGGAGGATAGTGTTGATGATAAGATTTTTTACAGAGAAGGCCGAGCTCGAGTTCACCCTCAGCCACCTCATCAAACTATATCGACCTTTACATTACCGAAGTCTGGTTACTCTACGACGTCGATCCACTAGGCCCTTTATCGCCAGTGATGATGAGGATGGGGACTGAGGGTGGATGAATCGATTTGTCCAAGTGAGGACTGTTGATGTTATTCCTGCGGAGTCCTGCCGTTTCCCGAGAAATGGAATTTTACACGAAAGTGATACGTTGTACTTTGTCATTTGTTGTTCTCAGTGGAGTCGAAATCCGTAACAATGTTTTCTTTCTTTCTCTGCAGTGATCTCGTGGTTTCCACACGAGGTCCCCGACCCAGCGAATTGGACTTGGAAACTGGCAGTTTGTTCAACCTATGATGAACGCAAGTGGCGAGATCTGTCAAAGGAAATATGGGAAGCAAAACACCATGGTATGTTCTGTACGGTTCCCTTCTTAAGGAATACTCCTCTTTATGTTTGTTAATTTCTTTGCTGCAGGTATTGGTGAGTTTTCTGAAGTGAGACCATGCCCTCTTGGAGAGAAGGAAAGACATTTGGCTTCAGAGCCAAGTCAAGGTAATAAAAGGAAAGGATCCTCGGTGGACAAGGATGTTCAAAGTGAGGCAGGCCCTGCCCGGAGGCACAAAGAAGATGCAACCATCGAGGAAGGTCTCGAATCCATTGACCGGCATACAAGCGGCGATGCGACCGAAAGGGACGACACCACATCAAAATCTAGGACCGAGAAGTCTCCCGAGGCAGCTGGGCCTACTGAACCCAGGGGCTCCAGCCTCGGGGGAGAGGTTCCATGGGAGGGGATGAGCGAAGGTCCTTTGCCACCATCATCTTCTCCCTTCGAAGGTACTTCGAAGGATGTTCAGGGTATTTCACCTGGGATTGATGAGACCAGACCAGTGGATGCGCGCTCGATATTCGAGGAGACTCAGCGGCTCTGCTCTATGGTGAACCTCGGTAATCTTTTGGCCTTCTCAGCTTCGTATTTTTATCCTTCTAACTGGGCCTTCCTTCCCACAGGCCTTCGACGAGCTCAAATCTGAGTTGCTTCGCTGTAATGCTAAGTTGAGGAAAGCCTTGGACGGGGAGAAATCTCTTAGGCTTCTTTGTGATAAGAAGACAAGAGAGTCGATACACCTTAGATCGGAGATGAATCGAAGTTAAAATTACGAGGGCCATCTCGAGAAGCAGGTAACTTTTATATTGAGGGAATATCGGCTTCTTCTTCAACATTTAGAAACTAATGTTTCGCCATCCCAGTTGTAGAGAAAAATGAAGGTGCTGGAACGACTTCGGGGAGAAAAAGGTCAGGCCAATTTCGAACGCAACGAGTTGAAGGGACAAATAGGTGCTCATGTTGCGGCTGAAAGGAAAGCTTTGGCTAAGGCCTCCACCCTCGAGATACAGCTTCGTAATGCTCGAGGAAGCAACTCGGTTCAAGCGAGCATGATTACCAAGCTTGAGACAGACCTTTTGAAGATGAAGGCCGAGGTCGTGGACGCTCGAGCCGAAGCCGATAAGAAGGTGGCCATCTACTTGAAAGATGCTGCCAAGGCTCGTATGAAGTTGGGGAGGCTTCCGATTGAGAGAGACGGATCAATGATTATGCCCGATGCAAATCCCAGAGGGAAACCCTCGAGGAGATCCATGCTAGGGGGTTCGACCTCTCGGAGGAGATAGAGCAGTCCAAGGCAGATGAGTTCGACGCCAAGTTCCTTGTTTCCGATGTCGAAGAAAATAAGGAAGAGGACGATGAGGGAGCCGGTCCCCAGGCTGCCGATGGAGTCGCAGTCCCCAAGGGGAAGAAAGACAAAGTCCCCGAGAGTAAAATAGGCTTTTTCTTTCTTGATTCTTTGCATAGGGATCTCAGAGAGCATTGTAAATGTGTCTTTGTATCATTAAATATATAAAAAGAAACCTTTCGGTTTTCCCTTTATATAAATTTCCACTTGTTTGTGTCTTTGTTTTTGTTTTGAATCTTGATGCATGAAAATAATTAGTCCGATGAGTTGGACTTTGAAATGAAACTCTTGGGGTTTTGTGCTTGATGAGAAATTTGTAATAGTTGATAGTTAACCGTTTAGGATCAGTCCTTGAGTCAGATTTTGACTCAGGCTCATCGACCCTTAGGTTTATCAGATCGGTCCTGAGGCCCTTTAGATTGGCCCGGAGGCTTTTTAGGCTGGCCCTTAGGCTCGTACACATTGTTTGGAGTTGATATGATTGAAGCTCTTTATGTTTGGCTGTAGCCTTTTAGTCTCCAAGTGAGGTAGTCTCGGCCTCTATATCGAGGGTATGCCTTTTTAGGGGTTTACAAGTTCGAATATATAGCCTTGACTTTAATATCGGGATTATGCCTTTTTAAGGCCTTACAAATTTGGGCATCCCTTGTTGAGGTCTTATAGATTTGATGTTGCCTCATTGAGGGCTTATGAATTTTGATGTTGCCTCATCGAGGGCTTACATGTTCAATGTTGCCTCATGGAGGGCTTACGAGCTCGAGGTTGCCTTATGGAGGGCTTAAGAGCTCGAGATTGCCTCATGAAGGGCTTAAAAGTTGAATGTTGCCTTGTGGAGGGCTTATGTTTTTGAGAATGACTCTTCGAGGTCTTACGGATTCGATATTGCCTCATGGAGGGCTTATGTTCTTGAGCATACCTCTACGAGGTCTTACAAATTCGATATTGCCTCATGGAGGGCTTATGTTTTTGAGCATGCCTCTTCGAGGTCTTACATATTCGATATTGCCTCATGGAGGGCTTATGTTCTTGAGCATGCCTCTTCGAGGTCTTATAGATTCGATATTGCCTCATGGAGGGTTTATGTTTTTTAGCATGCCTCTTCGAGGTCTTACATATTAGATATTGCCTCATGGAGGGCTTATGTTCTTGAGCATGCCTCTTCGAGGTCTTACAGATTCGATATTGCCTCATGGAGGGCTTACGAGCTCGAGGTTGCCTTATAGAGGGCTTACGAGCTCGAGGTTGGATGGCTCGGTGAGCTGACTATTGATGATAGTGCCCGAGTGTTCGGGAGTTTTTGGCTCTGGAGCCGTTTCTTGTGAAAATAGCAAACTTTTTTGCAACATAAAGCATTTTGATGATAATATATACTCCTTCGATTACTTGGTACAATCATACATGTTTTCGGCATCGGGGGTTCGATTATTCTATGAGGACACAGTTCATTCGACCGTTTGGTCCAATACATCATTCTCTTATCGAGACCCTTTTTGGCATATTTCAATTTCTTCGAAGAGGTGATCTCCCGGGGGGATGCCCCCCAGTATTTGAGGTTGATTGAAGAGAAGCCTTGAATACTTGATGAGTTCTCCTTAGGTAGCATATGGATGTTGCCTTGTTAAAAACCTCGTTGGTAAAACCCATTTGGGATAAAATCCGATATAATGGAAAAAGAGTGCAACGCATGCTTTAAAACCTAAGGTCTTCGAGCTGGAGGGTGCTTCGATTCCTCTCAATCGAACACCTGCACATGAGTTAGTAGAAAACGTAAATAAGAAAGGGAAGGGGTGGTACCTTAACTGTGGTAGCATTCGAGCCTCCATATGTTTCAATCGCTCGTCCTGAGGACGCGGCACAGTCCTTTATTCGTCCATTCAGGTGTAGTTGAGAACGTATTTTGTGACTGCTACTTGGCTGTTTGTTTGTCCTTTGGCTTCTTCAATGCAGAAGGCATCGATGTTGGTGCCACATCGTGCACCACGAACATCTCTCTTGTTGCATGTTGCTCCCCGTATACTGTTTTTATTCCGTTCTCCATTGGAAATTTCATCATTTAATGAAGGGTTGATGGCAGTGTTTTCATACAGTGTATCCACGGACTCCCGAGTAAGGCATTGTACCTCATGTCACATTGATGAAATAAAACTTAGTATTTTGGGTTGTACCGGCCACGTTGACCGGGAGGGTGAGCTCCCCTTTTGTTGTCTTGCTCGCCATGTTGAATCCATTGAGGACTCGAGAGGCGCACACGATTTGGTCAAGCAGCCCGAGCTGTTCTACCACTCTCGACCTGATTATGTTGGTCGAGCTACCTGGATCCACGAGCACACGCTTAATTTGAAATTTATTCAAAATAAAAGAAATTACCAATGTGTCGTTATGTGGTTGAGACAGGGTCTGGATGTCATCTTCGCTGAATGTGAGAGTGTCCTCGGGTATTTCAAGTTCGCTTTTCCCTGGTGATGGATATTTTCGTTCGCTTGACGACGGGTCCTTGCAGGGTGTCAATCCCTCCAATGATCATGTGGATGACATGTTGTGGTTCTTCTATTTCATTTTTCCTGTTCGCCTCCCTTTCCCGAAATTGAATTTTAGCTTGGTCGCTGAGGAACTCTCAAAGGTTCCCTTTACTGATCAGTCGGGCTACCTCTTCTCGGAGCTGTCTGCAATCCTTGGTCCTATGACCGTGAGTGCCGTGATATTCGCACACCAAGTTAGGGTTCCTTTGTGAAGGATCTGACAGTATGGGTTTTTGTCATCTGGTATCTTTGATTTTACCTATGGTTGATATGATGTCTGATATATTAATGTTGAAGTTGTACTCAGATAACCGGGGTGCCTCCACCGGCCCTGTGTGCCTGTCGAACCCGGCTTTATTCATGAGTCCCCGAGAATTCTGACCTCGATCCATCTTTCGATCGTTACGAGTATATTGCCCCTCGGGCGTTTCTTTGATCTTCGATGTACGGTTGGTACCTTTCTTTTCTTGGCTTAGGTTCTCTCTCTAGAAACCTTGGTTTCTTCGCTAAGAGCTTGCTAAGGTATACTGAGCCCGAGGGAGCTCCCAATTGGTCGTCCTCGACCCTGATCTTTGACTGATACCTATTGTACACATCCGCACAAATTACGGTGGGATATTCAACCAAGTTCTACTTTAGCTGCTTCGAAGCTATCGAGCTCCGTTCGTTCAAGCCCTGAGTGAAGGCCTGCACTGCTCTGTCATCGGAGACTGGTGGTAATTCTGTTCGCTCCATTTGAAAGCGAGATACAAATTCCCTTAGCATCTCGTTTTCTCTCTGCTTGATTTTGAAGATGTCGGACTTCCTTATAGCGATGTTGATGGCTCCGGCATGCGCCTTTATAAAAGAGTCTGCCAACATGGCAAACGAATCTATTGAATTCGGGGGTAGGTTATGGTACCACATCATGGCTCCCTTAGACAGCGTATCTCCAAATTTTTCAACAGGACAGACTTAATCTCGTCATCTTTTAAGTTGTTCCCTTTCACAGCACAAGTATAGGCAGTAATGTGCTCATTGGGGTCCGAGGTCCCATTATACTTCGGGAGATTTGGCATTCTGAACTTCTTCGGGAGGGGCTTTGGAGCCGCGCTTGATGGGAATGGATTTTGCACGAACTTCTTGCATCTACACCCTTCAGAATCGGAGGGGCGCCCGGGATATGATCGAACCTCGAGTTATAGGTCTCCACCTTCTTGTCATTAGCTTCTATCTTCTTTTCGCCTGATTCAATTCTTTTTGTGAGGTCTTAGAGCATCTTCATAATAACGAGGTTGGCTGCAGATCCGTTGTTGCTCGACCTTTACGGTGCTTGCTCGACTCGAGGAGCCATTTTCGGGTGTGCTATGCTTGGGGTTCTTGGTGGCTTTGTAGCTGAGAAATAGCCACTTGTTGCGCCTGTAAAATTTCAAAAATGACATGAAGGCTAACTTCTCTTTCCTCCCGAGCTGGAGTTTTCTGCGCTTCATGTTGTTTTTCCCGGTGTGCACTTCCGTTCCTATGAGAAATTATATCGACATGTTGGGTGTTCTGTGAGCCCACATCCAGGGAGATTGGTGCTAGTGCCACCCCAAGGTTTTGTAGTGGTACACCAGTGCCTGAAACAGCTACACCGTTCTCTCCATGATCTTCAGGACTGTTGTTTTCGTGTGCATTCACTGAGTTAGACATTTTTTGACCTGAAATCAAAGATTCTTGGAAAATAAAAAAGTGTGAAGAATAACTTGTGTTTTTAGAAAACCAGCACTAAAACAATCACTATTATTTTTAGCCCCACAGTGGGCGCCAAACTATTTACCTTGAAAATGGTAATGACAATTATATTCGATATATGGTTCTAAAAATATGTGATTTATTTTAATACTAGTTGTTAGGCAATACATGCTAAATGTGAGCTAGGAGAATAAGGTAAAACTAAAGAAAAGTAGTTATGTGCAAACCAAGCTATTATAAAACAGGGTCTCGAGCTGGCCGAGGCAGGGCCTCGAGGTCGAAGTATAATGCCTAATAATAGGACGGCCGATGGAGGAATAACAGTATGGAGGGCCTAGAGGATAGCCCTTTATGATCAATGATGAGCAATAAATGAAGAACAATTAATGAACACGATAAATGAAAGGCAATAAATCTGCAGAAAAAATGTTGAGTATGTTAAGAAGGCAGAGAATGTTCTTGTTGTATTCAATATTCATGTGTCCCAAAAAATGACAAGGATTCCCTTGATATAGGAGGGGGAATCCCAACATAGTACATGTGTAATTATTACAAAGAAATACAGCTGGTACAGCCATTTAATGACTTGGTACGGACTTGTACCATTCTTGCAGACTTGGTCAGCTCTAGCCACGTGCCCTTGGAAATTTCCCGCCTTTCACGATGGTCACCAATTTATACTGAACCGGGGTCGAGCATAATGAGCCTTCGATGCACCTCCTCGAGGGATACACCTCGAGATAGAACGATGAGTTCCACCTTGGGCTCCTCTAGGTTAGTCATGGGGTACCATAACGGCCCTAAAATCGGACTCCCCGATTTTTGTTGTACACACTAAGACAATTTTTTTTAAAACAGAGGGATTAATTTTTAACCCATTTGCTTAGATTAGCTTGATTTGGCTTGACTTCACTTTATTTGAATTGGCTTCTTGTCTTGGCTTGAATTGACTTGGCTTGGATTAATTTGGCTGGGACTTGATTTGGTTGATTTGCTGGGTAGTAAAAATAGTAAATGGGTAGGGGGCTCAGAGCATGGGTGTCATGACCCCAAATTTTCCTCCATAGGATGTTGTGATGGCAACTACACTCTAAGAGTAGGTAAGCCTAACAATTATGCAGAAGAACATAATATAAATCTGAAACTCAAATCTCAACATTTAAAATAAATCAATCCCCGATTCAAAATAGTTACATCACCCAAAACCTGGTAGAAATAAGTAACAAGATTCTAAGAGAAATACAAAGTATCTCTATACATCAGAGTCTAAAGAGAATAAAGAAAAAACAACATAATAAGGATAGAGGGGGACTCCGAGGTTTGCGGACGCTGGCAGATGTATCTTGAAGTCTCCACGTACAGGCTATCTCACTGGTATCCGACTTGGTAGGAAGAACCTGGATCTGCACAAAAAGATGTGCAGAAGAGTAGCATGAGTACACCACAACAGTACCCAGTAAGTGCCAAGACTAACCTCGGTAGAGTAGTGACGAGGTCAGGTCAAGGCCCTACTATAATAAAAGGAAATAAGGTAGAATATATAATAATATAATGAAACAACCGAGAATTTAACAATGAGAAATTACAGAAAGCTAACAACACAACAAATAGAGGTAAATAACAGGGGAACTCTCGAGGTATCGCCTCGTAGTCCCAAATGTAAATACACAACAGGGGACCTCTCGAGGTACCGCCTCATAGTCCCAAAAGTAAATATGCAACATGGGAGCTCCTGAGGTACCGCCTCATAGTCCCTAAAGTAAATATGCAATAGGGGAGTTCTCGAGGTACTGTCTCATAGTCCCAAAAGTAAATATGCAACATGGGAGCTCCCGAAGTACCGAATCATAGTCCCAAAAGTAAATATGCAGCAGGGGAGCTCTCGAGGTATCGCCTCGTAGTCCCAAAAGTAAATACACAACTCATAACTTATGGAACAATGAATTTATAGCGAGGAATCCCACAGTTAAAGACTGAATACAAAATCAAGGAAGCAGGTAATTCAACTAAGCATGTTGTACAAATTACAAGAAAGAGTTAAGACACGTAAACATGCGATACTAAGCTAAACATGATAACTACACATGCTAAGGAAAATCTGTTAATTAAAAGAAGATTACTCAACAAGAACTGGATTTTTCAACATCAACCCGAGTACACACTCATCACCTTGCGTACACGGCCTTCACGTATTTCAAATACCATAACAGTACCAAAACCTAAGGGGAATTTCCCTCACACAAGGTTAGAAAAGTCACTTACCTCAAATCAAGCTCAATCAGTCAATAAGAACGTCGTTCCCTCAACTTTCCGACTTCGTAAGGCCCAAATCTAGCCAAAAGCAATTACATACTATAAATATAACTATAAGAAACTAATCTAAATAAGAAAATCACGACTTTAACAAGAAATTAGAAAATCGCTCCAAAAAGTCGACTCGAGCCCATGTTTCGGAATCAGTTAAAGTAAAAAATTACGAACACCATTCGGTATCGAGTTCACCTATACCAAAATTACTCAAATCCGATATAAAATTCTCGATCAAAACCTCAAAATTTGCCCTAAGGTTCTTCCACCTCCCCCCTCCCCAATTTCTCACCCCAAATCCTTAATTAAATAAAGAAATTAATGATATATTAGTGGAATATAATAAAAAAAATAAGTCAAGAATCCTTACCCAAATGCTTTCTCTGAAAATCCCTCAATTTTCCCCCTAAATCTAAGCTCTCAAAGTCCCAAAATGAGAAGAGAGAAAAACCCTCGATTTTGAAATTTAATCTGCTACACGGGTGTTTTCTTCTTCACGAACGCAGAATGTACCTCTTGTTCGCGAAGCACAAAAATTCTCAGCTGCCAGATTCCTCTTCGCGGACGCGAGAATCCCCACACAAACTCGATGCATAGTGAGCCCAGACCTACGCGAACACGACCTCCGATATGCGAACGCGGTGAAAAACTTCATTCACCTTCGCGAACGTGTGACTATCTTCGCGAATGCGAAGAACAAAACTCACGTGCCCCACAGATTCCCTTCGCGAATGCGTAACCTCTATCGCGAACGTGATGAAGGAAACTAGCATCAGAAGCATCAATGATTTTTTATAATTCAACAGTCCCAAAATGTTCCGAACATGATCCAAATCACACCGAGACCCCCGGGACCTCAACCAAATATACCAACAAGTCCTAAAACATCATAAGAACTTAGTTGAGCTTTCAAATCACATCAAACAACATTAAAAACATGAATTGCACCTCAATTATAGCCTAATGAACTTTAGAACTTCTAACTTCTACATTCAATGTCAAAACCTATCAATTCAAGTCCGATTGACCTCAAATTTTGCATACAAATCATAAATGACATTACGGACCTGTTCAAACTTCCGGAATCTGAATTCGACCCTAATATCAACAAGTCCACTACCGGTCAAACTTCCAAAAATCATTCAATTTTCCAACTTTCTCCACTTGACGCTAAAACGACCTATAGACCTCCAATTCAACATCCAAATACGCTCCTAAGACAAATAACCCTACATAGCTATTGTAACCATCAAAACTCCATTCTAGAGTCGTCTTCAGATAGACAAACTACGGTCAATTCCTACGACTTAAATCTTTATTTTAGGTACTGCGTGTTTCGATTCTCTCCGAAACCAAAAACCAAATTTTCCGGCGAGCCACAAAACCACAATATGAGATAAAGGAAGAAATGAATAGGGGTTCAAGGATAATACTCTCAAAACAACCGGTAGAATCTTTACAATAGGTATAGGCGGATAAATATTTAAAGGCTTAAAGACCAAAATGCTCCCAGTGTTTAAAAATGACCCGCCCTGCCCCAATTTTATTATTTTTCTCAACCTTCTCCATCTTTCCTTGTTTCAAATTAGACAACCGTTCTGCCAATTTAATTTTTCTGCAAATCGCAAGTTCTATTGGGTTGTTGTTGTTTTCTACAAATCGCAAGTTCTCCCTTCTATATATTGTGGACAATTTCATATCCGAACTTTTCGCAGACTGAACTTACGTTAAGTCCACAGTTCTATGGGCGTCCAAGATACTGAATTAGAAGGAACTAAAATCAGAATGTAATTTGTGATTTCTAAGGCATATCCCATAACGAAAAAAGAAATAAATCTGATAACCCATCATTAATCTAAATATCTCCATAAGAATCCTATTTTTTCTCTATAGTAAACCACTCTGATGTTTTATACGTCAATACCACACAAGAGGGGGGGAGGGTGATTTGTGTGGTGTCCAATTTTCAAGTGTTGTCATTATAGAAGGACCTGGTTTTTCTATGTGTTCCAACTCGTACTGTTGCGGAATAATAAATGCATAAAAGTAAAGAACACATAGATTTTTACGTGGAAAACACCCGGCTCAAAAGGTGAAAAAAGCACGACCTACTACTCAGTAGGATTTTCTCCAAACACTTCACTACAACAATGATCCAAACAACATTTACAAAATAAACTCTTTTGTAAACCTACGGATTAACTCTAACCCTTTGTGGCAAACTAGCCTCTAGCTATTTGCGACAAACTTCAAGTTAACTATAACTTGAACACTCAGTACCTGTTACAGTTGCTTCTAGATAAAGCTGAAAGGTACAATTTGTAATCACCTACTACAAATAAACTAGACTAAAAGACAACAGATGGAACTGGTTCTTCTAGCTGGTTCAAGTAGCTCCAGATTCGCACTCTCCAATTTGGCTCGAACTGCTTGCAAAATTTCTTCACGAATTTTGCTCTCAATTCTTGATAAATTTATGTTTTTGTGCGTCTCTCTACAATAAGAACATTCTGCAATATATATAGGATTTAGTAGATAAAGAATTGACTAGAATCCTAATGCTACCCTTCCTTGGTGAAAGATTTCTAGTCAAACTCAACTCCTAAATCCTTCCTTATCTTAGATTCTGTTCTTATTGAATAAGGAGTCCTTCTCCAATTTCGTTTTTGCAATCTTTTCGATCAGAAGATATCTCAATTTTACCAGAATACATTTATCTCATGCATGTGCATCTCATGTGCCTTTAACTCTGCTGGTCTATGTCACCTGTGATGTACCTGGTTCATCTCGGAGTTCCTTTGTCAATCTTCAAAATTATTTTCTCTCTTGGGCCAACACACTCTATTACGGAGTATCCCGATGTAGATGATTGAGATATAATCCCTTATTCTGACAAGTAACTAATGAACTCTATAGAGAAGTGCTAGCCACCTACGATCAGATTGTAGTGATTTAATATACTCTCATGGTTCTTTTCTGTGTCAAGCCTTAAAATCTGGAATTATTCAAAGCATTCAGACTTACGGTGCATCAAATATATATTCAGAGTCTGAGTAATCATTTATGAACGTCATAAAAATACTCAAAATCACCTCTTGCATACATGTGTTGATACCCAATTTTTCCTCAAACTATTTTTTTAAATTTGCATATATACCTTCAAAATCACTTTTCATAATGAAGGGTATTTTTCCCTAATTTTCCATATTTTTATCAATTTATTTTCCTATCTCTTTAGTATTTTATAATTACTCATAAATTACATTACAAATAATTTTAAAATATTTTCTAGCTCAATATATTATTTTTAATCCTATTAGGATTAATTATTTCACAATAGCCAATTTGGCGTTATTTGGCTATAATTACAATAATTTTGTAACTATAGCCTAATTGTACATTTTATGCCATTTTAAATCAATAACAATTCATTTTTATATTTTTTATATTAATTAATTACCTTAATTTCACCTATTTAGCCTTAATTTCATTTTATATGATTATTAGCTATTGTTATTAATTATTTATCTAATTTTAATGGGTATTTAACAAACAACAGTTCTTTATTTAAATTCAAGCCTAATTAATCCTAGTCCCTAACCCAATTAAATTGGCACAGACCCCCAAGCCCAATACACAAACCTACCCGGCACAATCCCTCACTCAATCTGAACCGTTGATTAATTCAAATCAACGGTCCAGATCCCCCTTACCATAAATAAACCCTAATGACTATCCTCCCCCTGTCTCATTTTCCCTCTCATTCACTTCTGAGCCATCTCTCTCAACTCTCTCTCGTCCCTTCAACTCCCTCCAGTAGACCTGACCTTTCTCCGGCCATCGCCTTGCCGGAATCTATGGCGATTCAACCACGTTCCAGCTTTATGGCTCCCCCCTTGAACGTGTGTCACTGTTTTGAGGCCTTCAAGTGAACCAGAGGGAGTCCACTCACCATATCCGGTATCATGCCATCTTTCGAGCTACCCATGACCGTCCGAGTAAGATCTTTACACTTTCCGGTTAAAACTGGCAATTTCGAGTTATTCTCTTCTCCTTTCAAGGTTCTCTTTGGAAACCCTAACTTTAAACCTCCTGATCCTTTTAGATCTGTCACAGATCTATACGTATTCTGAGGTTTTTCCATGTTTTCTTCAAAGATCTTCTTATTTTCTGAAACGACTCTTCATTTCTCAAAACTAGGGTTTCAAACCCCTTTTCAAAAATGATTTCCCTTCAGATTTTAAGTATTATTTTGTGATTTTAGTTATGTTTAAGCCTTTCCCTTTCTGTGTCTGAGTTATTTCATGAAAAGAACCTAAAGTCTTGGCTTTAATCTGTGGCTCTAAGTTTGTTTCCAACAATATGTTTATCTGTTCTATTATGATCACTATGTTCTCTTGAATACTCTGTGATTTCGTGATGTTTTACCCTATATTGCTTGTTAGGGTTTCTGGCTGCTATTACCCATGCTTATTCTGTGATTCTACTCTATTTTTTGTTCATCTATACCTCTAAATCTTTACCTTTCCTACTTGTATTATGCTTATTCAGTGATTCATGTCGTGTTCTATGTAAACCCCTAATTCCTTGTGATTTTACCTTATTTTAATTACTAGGGTTTCTGATTCTCTCCCGTTGTGTGTTTACTCGGCATAATCTATGCTGATTCTTAAATCAGTACTACTCCTTTTTGAATCCCTAATTTCCTGTGATTGATTTCCTTTAATTGACTTCCTGTGATAATATTATTACGACCTTTAGTTACTTCTTGCCTTATTACATGACTGATTTTACTATCAATTGATTCTTACAGTAGTGTTTTAATTAAAACCTTATGAACTTGACCTCAATTTCCTACTATGTGCTTACTATGTTCAAAATCTTTTCTTATTTATTATACACGATTCCTTTCCTTACTTGTTACCTGTTCTGACCGTTTGGAATTTAACTCCCTTAATTAAGGGAGTACTAGTACTGATTTTGCAACTAATTGATTCTTTGAGTTCCATAATTACTGGGCAGTCTAATTATTACCTTATTTTCACCTAGTTTCAAACTATATATATATACTCTATCCGTTCATTAGCACACACACGAACAACTAATATATTCAACTCTCTCTCTCACAACTAAAACTTGTTACTCTCTCCATTCTCTCTTCTATTTGCTACTACTCTAAGTTAGCCGGCTGCAAGCCAAGGCTAACTACTGTGCATCTCCTATCTTCTGCTTTGTGTTACTGCTTTCTTCACTTCACTGGTATGTTCTAATTCATATTTCAGCTCTCAAACCAACATGTTTCTATTGCTGATGAAGTTCATTGTGTTTCTAATTTGCTTTTACTTACTATTCTGTTGTTCAACATGTAACTAGGATCTTGGATTTCATCTAGCATGTCTTTGTGTACTCCAAATTTGTCTTTATGTGAATCTCCATGTTTATGTTTGATACATTAGATTAGAGAATCTTCTCCTGTCTTAAACTGGTTGGTACTGCCATGTTAGTTTCATCCTATACCCTGCTGATCCCCTAAACCCTTAGGATCTCTTATTGTTTATGCATGCTCTTACCTGCTACATGTTCAGTATTCTGCACCTATGTGTCCCTCAAACCCCCTTTCCCCTGTTGTGGTTGTTGGATCATTCTGGGTCCTTGTGTGATGCTAACTCTGCCTTGGTTCTGAGATTGCTGTTCATGTTCTTTCAAATTATTTTCATCAGTTAAACTTTTTGTTATATTTCCATTAAGTCTTTCTTCCAAAACTGTTTTCTTACTTAGCCTTTTCAAACTATGAGCACTTTCACTCTACTCTTAGACCCCTTAAGTTCCGCCCCCTCTGTGTGAGCATTGCCTTGGGGCCCTTGAGCTCCCTCTGAACTTTGACACACAAAGGCTGGCCATTCCACACTGCACTTACTCTATCTTGGCTATGAAATCTGGGTGTGAGCACTGCCCGGGAGCCCTTGAGGTCCTTAGGGAACTCTAACACACCCTGATAATGAGAAAGGTTGTGAAATAATACTTGGCATTGAGGACCTGGAGACTTGAGCCTATTCTGTAGGCTCCCTATAGTTAACTTCTTATTCTTCTCCTATTTCAGTTGTGTAATTCGTATCTCATGGTCTGTAATAATTAATTATAAACAACTCTGGGGGTCGAATAGTGAAAATGGGTGGGTGATATGCATGTTGTAGTATAATTAAGGGTAGAGACCATGTTTCTAGGTTTGTTTTCTCTATGCGCAATAGCAGCTATGTTTAGGTACAACATGTCGGGCATTAGATATCATGCTACTTAGGCTCACATATACTGCTTTCTTTTCAGCAAGTCATCATTCACTTAGAGATCCTTCCTATAGGACAAATAATTAAGTAAATAGCTATTATGTGATTCTATTCATATAAACGTGTTCTGAAACTTCATTAGAAGTCCTAGGATAAATAATGTTAACTGCAGTCATGTCTCACTATGCCTACGCACTTAGAGATCTTATTTCCATGCAAACAACATTAAAAAATATATCCCCTATGCTATTCCTGAAACTGTGCATAATGCTGTGATTCTATATGCATTTAGAAATCCTGTTTAAGTTGTTATGCATCATGCTGCATTAGACATCATGCTATAGGATCACATTCATTTAACTGCACTTAGTCTAAATATAGATATCTAAAACAGTCCCCTGTTCTAAACAACTAGGAATTAGTCCTTGCACATCTTCAACACCTAGTCTAACTACGGGTGCATGTAAAAGGTATAAAACACTTCACTCAATTTCTCTAAAACAGCTGGCAACAATTCTGTGTTCTGAACAACTTAGAACAACATGTGTAGGTAATACTTTGCAACAACCCCTCTAACAAATCAGATAATTAGTATACACTGTCTCACGCTTAGGCAAGTCTTAGGTAATCAACTTTAAAAATAAAATCAGAACTGTCTTTGTGATCATGTTTAACTGTCAGCATACTTAAAACCAGTAGGCAAACCTGATTAAGACTTCCTCTCTGAGTTATGCAATAAATTTTTCTTTGTGTTATCACCTATATACCATGCTTTAGGATTCTGAATTAGTAGACCTCAGTTGTGTATGAGACATGATGTTTATGTGTACTGTGTATGGAGGAATACTTGAGCCTTTATCTGCTTTCTATGCTTTCCCTTTATCTACAGTCCTACTTGTTTTGTTATCTGTCGCCCTAGAATTTTTACCTTTAAAACCTAAGGGTCTGCCTAGCACCTCCCTTTAGGATATGAGTCATAATTTCTTTCGGGACTGATAGGAAGGGACGGGTAACAACATGCAATAGAGGTCGAGACCAACACTCATTTTTTATAACCTTATGGGGTGGGAAGGGTAGAATATGGATATGATGACCTGTGCGCTAATACCACGTGTAGCCCCTATTCGAGGAGTGATTACCGGA
This sequence comes from Nicotiana paniculata, assembly GCA_005239505.1. Classification (NCBI taxonomy): domain Eukaryota; kingdom Viridiplantae; phylum Streptophyta; class Magnoliopsida; order Solanales; family Solanaceae; genus Nicotiana; species Nicotiana paniculata. Next base: position 29,991 of record MDKI01046068.1, read on the forward strand.
TATTGCATTGATGTGATCCATATTATTATAAACCTAGGACACCTTTTTATATGCTTATCTCGAAATCCTTTTCAAAAGCTAATCTTCTTTACTATTTTCAAACATTTGCATGCTTAAGACTTAAATCCCCTCTTATTTGAGATTTTACTTGTTATTTGCTAATTATACAAATTTACGAAATCATTAGGCTGGGAACCACACTTGTGGATCCTGAGGGGTGCCTAACACCTTCCCCTTAGGATAATTTCAAGTCCTTACCCAATCTCAGGTTAGCAACGTAGTGGTAATTGAACCCCTTAGGTGCCCTAACGCACCGTCAAAATAGTTAGGTGGAGACTCTTTAAAATATGCAAACCCCTTTCCCAAAAGGAACGAGTTGTCCCAACCAATGTCATAAACCTGATCCCGCGAGGGAAGAAAGGGGGCTCGACAATATGTTCTTTAGACAACACAATAAAAAATGGATTAGTTCTAACGTATCACCAGTTCTCTTTCCTTTGGAGCAGAAATATCTTTTAGTCATATTTACTTCTTAACATGATCTATAAGTTGGTAGTGCCTCTGCTTTCAATGAGCCTTAAGGTTTGTCCATGACCAACTGAAATCCTATCCAGATAATTATGACTTAGACACTAGTGAACATATAAGTTTCACTTAATTTTGAAAAATATTTTCTCTTATAAGGTAGACTAATATTGTTCAGCTTAGGATAGATATTAACAATAACAATGTCATGTATCCATGTAGCACACGAGATAAAATATTTATTAAACTCAATAACATAAGAGTTATTCGAAAATAAACTTAGATATCCATCTCTTGTTTTTCCTAAAACCGGAATTAAATTACTTATAACAAAAGTACATATATTGTATCCTTTAAATTAATGTCTTATCACAACCAAAGAAAATATTTGACGAGTGACACGACAAACAACATAAAGTCATTGTGGAGTTGAGATATACAACATTAAATAGATCAGAATAAGTCAATTAATGCTAAATAATAAAATTCGTATTGCATTCAATATATATACATACATGCATCTCAAATAACAAATTTAGATGGGAAAAGAATTATTCATGCAAAGTATATTATATGATGCATAAATAATACAATCCTAAAAGAAACAGAGTCAACTCAGATGGAGAGTAAACTGTTATTTTCAGTCAATTATAAATAACCATTTAATACGAAAATTCCAAATGTATTACACACATATATTCATGCACCTTGAATAGTAAATTTCGATTGGAAAAGAACTACTCATGCAACGTATACATGTAATACTATATAACTCACTCCAATAAATTAAAACAGATCCAACTCAGATGGAGAGTGTACTGTTAGGTTAAGTCAAGTTAACATCATAATTAATAGCTCTAGTTCCATTGATCCAACATGTATACTCAGATGGAAAGTAAGTACATGATATCAATAATTAGTATTTCACCTAGTGTGCTTGCAATAAATTTATCTGATATGGAGGAAGACCTAAAATCAACGCGTAAATTTACACTCACTTGAAATTAATAATGGGAGGCTATAGAAATATATTCCTATCACCACCCAATCATGGTTACATTATAATTACAAAATTGATTCAACATGTAAACTCAGATGAAGAGCAGTACATGTTATCAATAATTAGTAATTATACTCTGTAAGTTCATCATAAATTTATCCGTTATGGAGGACGACCTAAAGTCGACGCGTAAATTTATTGTCTCATTATAACTAGATAGTGGAGACCATAGAGGTTAATTCTTATCACCATTTAATCACAGCCATGTATTTTCTTTGAAAATTAAGTTTCAAAATTTGAAAAAAATTACCGATTAAGCATTTTTTTGGAATTTAAAATATGACATAAATTCCAACCATATATCAATTCATGTTAAATAAACATGCGTCATCATGTTCCAAATTTAAAAAAAATAAAATTGACATAAAATGAACAACTTTTCATATCCAAATCACATTTTTAATCCCGCAAACCGCCAAAAAACCCATCTAAACAATCACAACCTACCGAAATACAACGTAATTCACTACAATGCAGTGGGTACTTTTTATTTTGTTTTCGATGGACCCACCAAATTTTAGGTCAATTGGAGATCACGAAATTCATGATGACCAAAATTAGACCAAATTCGGATTAATTCCTTCTGGCAAATTTAGAGACTAAATCAATGTGATTTGCATTCTTTCCATATATCATATAAAGCTAAATCATATTGTGTAATCATATTCAAGATTCAACACAAATAAAACTGATATACAAAATTAATTTTTTTATATTTAAAACTCATTAATTCGATAAACTACTTAAAACTCTATCTAAACAACCTCGAAACACCCAAAAATAACGTGATTCACTGCATTGCAGTGAGTGTTTCTCACCAAGTCATTTTCGATGGACCTACCAAATATCAGGTTAATTGGAGTTCGTCAATATCATGACCTCCAAATTTATGACCAAATCCGGAGAATATCTGTTTTAGGCATTTTCATGGATTAAAATAAATATGATCATGCTTTCTATTATCCTTGTAATCATTCCATGAGCACAAGACATAGATTATGTCCTTATTTTCGTAAGGTACATAAAACCACCTCTTATATCAAATTGTCCTCCCGTTTTATACACATGAAAATCCAAGATATTACTTTTTATTATATTTGGTGAAAACCTCAATGTCTTTTCTCATGAGTAAGTTTAACGTCATTAGTATCAAGAGGTAAACCTCTTTGGTGTAGATGATAACTCTACTACTAGCGTAAATTTATCATGGACAACATAACTTTTCAAATGGTATATTGAGTATATTTATTCATGACTCAAATAAATAGACCTCTTTTGTGGATCCTATTTATTAGTTATAAGTCTCAATTCATGTGTTGATATAATCGTACATCTATAAAGCCATTAAATTTTTTCAATGATTTCAAATAAATAAACCACTTTGATTGTTACTATTTATTAATCATAAAAACTTAATCCATATATAATATCATCTCACATTTATAAAGTATTAAGGACCTTCGATAATTTCAAATAAATAAACCATTTTAATGGTAATCACTTATTAGTCACAAAAATCTTAATTTATACTATTACACACATATGAGAAAAAAAAATAAAGTGCTCGTGTAATTATAACCTCTTATGAACCACACGTCACAACTCAACATCAAAAGAAAAAGAATAGACCAATACAATTAACTCTTTCTAGTGGGCTATGGCTCAAAGCTTGCCAATAAAAAAAAAAGGAGAATGACACAGTTACTCATAAAAACAAAACTATTTATTCTTGTTTACCTATTTATTTTTCTATCCATCAAACTAATTATATTTCCTACCCATAGTAGTTTTTGTAGGGAATTTTTTCTTTATTCTCCAATTCTTTTTTATTTCTATGCATCTTTTCTTTTCTTTTTTTTCTTCTTTATTTTCTCCTTTTCTTTTTTCTCGTCTTCTTCTTGTTTTTTTCTTTCTTCTTTTTCTAATTTCATTTAACTTCTTTTTTTTTTTATATTCTTTTTCTCTTCATAATCTAATTTCATTTATTATTTTCACTATTTTTATTATTCTTTTTTTTATACTATTACTAAAGAAAAATCAAATTGTGTATCAATTAAATGTAGCTAATACAACCAAAAAATATTAATTAACACATGAAACCAGTATAGTATATAGCTATACCAACAGGGTATACAATTGTACGCAAAGAGTTAAATTTTTTTTTTTTTAATTCAATACCGAAACAATATCAGTTGTCAATAAAAATTTCAAAAAAATTCTAAAAGGATCTAATTGTAAGAGTATATCGTTACATTATATAGCATACTATAATATTAATTTTTTTTTTTTGCATTTTCAATTTTCCCCTAACGTTGAGTAAAAGCTTAAAGCAAATTAAAAGGAAAAAGACAAGTGAATTTAGGGGTAATAAGTATACTATTATGGTATATTGTATACTATTACAGCATACTATTACATTATATTACATATTATTACAATATACTATAACAATATATTGTATACTATAATAGTATATTGTTGCAGTACAAATATATACTCCTATAGTATATTATATACTGTAGCGGTATACTGTTAGGTGACTGTGTTCTTCTTCGATTATTACAATATACCGTTGTAATATATTGTAAACTATACTAGTATACTGTTGTAGTATTGCTACATACTCCTACAGTATATTGTATATCGTAGCAATATACTATTGGGTAGCTGTGTTCTTCTTCAATTTTCAGTTGAAAATTTCGATCTCAAATCAGCTCCAAATGCTATTAAATTTCAGTATGAACTTTCAGAAGGTACTACAAGCAATATTTAACAACACCCACTTTGAATCAAACAAGAAATCTTCAAAATAAAAATTTAAATTCAAGAGCTTCAAACCCAACAATGACAAATATTAAATTTTAAATAGAGGAGCTTCAAGCTCATCAATGGTGTATCTTCATACACACACAAAAACTAGAGTTGGGAAACTTAATATATAACTTCAACAACACATGGGTTCAGAAATACAAAAAAATACAAAAAAAATACTAATATAGAAAGAGGATTTTGGAGTGAAACTCATGTACAATAATATTGAAGATAGAAATAAAATCTGAAGAAAAATTCACAAGTCAAATTAATAATTGCTGTGTGAAATATATTTCTCATGATTTGGTTATGGTATTTGAAATAAAAGAAATGGGTGAGTGAAATAGCGTTAACTGAGACATTATAAGCTGATGCAATGGGTGGGTAAATAATTGGACCGCATGGGTAGAAGAAGTAAATAATTTGGGCATGAATATTAAAAGGTAAATAGTATGAAATTAATGGGTATAAAGTGAGATTTTCTGAAAAAGAAGTATTCAAAATTCTCTGGTTGAATTTCAAGTTAATACTTGTTGGCGGGCCCAGTATAGTAGCAAAGTTTGAGAAGCAAACACCTTTTCGATTCTCGTCACGAATTGCCATCTTGATATCAAAGTCAAAAGGCATCTTTGATTAACTTCAAGTCAATTCTTAGCAAGAATTAACATTCTGCAATTGTGCTTCACAGCCAGGAAAAATCTCCACTTTGTTTCTTTAATATTATCTTTCTACTTTAGTCCTACACTAGGCAAGATGGTAATAACCTATGATGCAATAAATATTGCCACCAACAAGAATATCACGCCAATCGTCATTCACAGAAAGAAGGTTCATCCTTTTTTTTTAATACTTCACAGCGAGCATGATTTAGATACCAATCAACAATACAAAGAAAAATCATGAACTCTTAAAATTGTTTTTGCACTATATCCCCCGACAATTGCACAAACAGCTTCACGGATGAGATCGTAACAATATACACGAAGACATACACATGCATCACCGCACATGATCTAATTAGATGCAAGCAGGCTCTGATACCAATTGATGGAAAATAGGTATAAACAACGAAAGCAAATAGTCAGGATCACTTGCATGTAATATTGATAACATATCCACAAGATCATCCTCCAGTTCTACGGTCTTCTGTTGTGTGACTCGAATAATGTCCGGAACTAACGAAATTCGTGTGAGCGAATTTCTCCTAAGAAAAACCGTATAGTAAAAACCATTGTCTCCTTATGGAATAAGACCCATTTATATAACCACATGTTTTAGGTTTTAAAACTGTATACGGCTAAAATCGAGCACGTTTGATTTTATGGGCTCGAGGGTCTGCCTCGAGGTTAAGTTCATATTGAAGCGAATTCGAGCTCAAAGAACACGAAGACCGAAGGATCGAGATCGGACACGATCGACATCGAGTAAAGAAATAACGATATATCCGCAATCGACCACAAATCTCAGCGGGAATCTAGGGATTGACAGAACCCTCAACGGTTATTGGTGTCAATCATAGATTTTACTTCCGAAATTAGAGTTATACCTTATTTAGGATTCCTATATTATATAAAGAGGGACCTTGTTAATTTGTAACGGGGATATATTACATTGATTGACTGAGAAATAACATTACGCTACGTTTTTACTTACAATCTTCTACTGTTCTTATTGTTCTCAACGCTTGGTCTCGAGTTCATTCCAAATCGAGGTCGATAACTTGCAAATGACACTGGTTTGATTCATTCTAATCGCTTAACTCATTTATTTATTTAGTCATTTATCAATTGGCGTTGAACTAGAACATGTATCCTTATAACCACATTACAAGTTTAAATTGTTACTCTATTTTGAGGTAAACAGTTTGGCGCCCACTATCGAGGGGACTAACACTTCGAATAGGTTCGAAGTGTTATCGAGAAGTAAGTCCAAGAGACATACCCGAAGGCTACAGCCACATTAAAGGCTACGACCATATAAAAGGCTACAGCTAAAATAATGCGGCGTGCCTCTTTGAGGTCTTATGATTTCGAACTTAGATAGCTCGAGTTTACAATCCCCGAGTGTTTGAGGTATGCTTGTACTTAGCCCTTGAGTCATTTTTCACAAGTGTTAGTTTTTCACAATAGATCAGAATCATAGTACACGACTCATGTAGTAGAAAATTTTCTTTGAAACACAAGATGTTCGAGAAAAGAGAATGCTTCTTTGAATAATTTATGCATGCGTACATGTTTTGCTGTCGGGACTCGGCTAATATATATGGGCACGGTTCATTCGACCGTTTGGCCCATTACAAAATTCTTCCTATCGAGACCCATTGATACTAGGTACATTTCTCGAACACATAACATTCGAGGGTGATTATCCTTTTTCTCTATTCATTTGGCTTCGATGCCTCTTCTTCCCCAGGTGGAGGCGGCCTCATGGCAGCATTCTCCCCGAGACCTACACATAAAGAAACCAAGTTAATAAGGATTACGTTGCGAGGAATACCTCGATAAACGAGAGAAAAAACTTACCATGGTTCTTGGCCTCCCATCGACCCTTGGCCAAGTCACGCTAGCGACGTTCGGCATAAGAGGAGGTAGAGGTAGCTATCGAACCCAACCTTCGAGGTCCAGAATTGCACCGGGGAACCAGGGGGAAGCTGCATCATGAAATAGAGTCAAAATCAGAACTGGAAGAAAAGAGATAAAACAGATAAAACGATAGAGAAATTGCACTTACGTTTCATGTTCCATTCCTCGGGGATTGGAATTTTCTCGATCGGAATTAAGTCATAAAATCTGATTCGGACGAACCGACCCATCCATCCACGATCTTTGTCTTCATCGATACTCGAAAACAACATCTTCGTGGCCTGATGTTGTAGCTTTATCAACCCACCTCAGTAAAGGCGATGGTTGTATAACCTTATCAGGTGATCAAGGGTGAAAGACATTCCCTCGATCTTACTAGAGAAGAACCTGATCAAGTGGACGATCCGCCAGAAGGAAGGGAAGATCTGGCCCAGATTTACTCGATATTGACGGCATAAATCGAGAATGACCAGGTCTATGGGACCCAACATGAAATGATAGGTGTACACACTCAAGTACCCTTTCACGTAAGTGATAATATCCTCCTCAGGGGAAGGAACCACCACTTCCTTATTTTCCCAGTTGCAGTCCTTTTTTATCCGCTCGAGATCGCTTTTCGATATTGAGAAGATATATCGGGACACTGGCTCGCACCGGCCCGGAACTGAAGAAAGTTTGTTGACTTTGAAGTTAGAGGTTAGTTCAACTGGCCCCAGGACACACTCCTCGATACGAGGCTCCGCCGGTGTTTTATCACCGGCCGGGATGGAGGAGGAAGATGAAGTTTTTTCTTTTTGCGGCACAGTTTTGGAGGTTTTTTCCATTTGAATATGCAAAGAAAGTAGAAGAAAAGTGTAAAATTGGTAGCTCCAGCGAGAACAGCGGTGGAGAAACTGGCGGCAATGGAAGAAATATATGGAGGATTGGAGAGTTAAGAGTTTTTATCAAAGCGAATTAAAGTTTGAATCAACAAAGGAGGTGGTATTTATAGGCTTGTGGCAACGGTTCAGTAAAACTAGTGGCCGACCAACAACTGACATGCATTGATGGTTTTTGGGGAACCGAACCGACTGGACATTTCAGTCACATCCATCGCTTACATCATGGAAACAATGTCATTATCGAGGAATCGAGGCTCAAATTGTTTCTTATATTTTCATTCTAAGAAACGTGGGGACTATCTGTATACTGTTAAAATCGAGCACGCCTGATTTATGGGCTCGAGGGTTTGCCTCGAGGTTAAGTTCTTATTGAAGTGAATTCGAGCTCAAAGAAGACGAAGACCGAAGGATCGAGATCGGACACGATCGACATCGAGTAACGGAATAATGATATATCCGCAATCGACCACAAATCTCAGCGGGAATCTAGAGATTGACAGAACCCTCAACGATTATTGATGCCAATCATAGATTTTACTTCCGAAATTAGAGTTATACCTTATTTAGGATTCCTCTACTATATAAAGAGGGATCCTATTCATTTGTAACGGGGATATATTACATTCATTGACTGAGAAATAACATTTCGATGCTCTTTTACTTACAATCTTCTACCGTTCTTACTGTTCTTATTGTTCTTAATGCTTGGTCTCTATTCCATTTCAAATTGAGGTCGATAACTTGTAAACGACACTGGTTTTATTCATTATAATCACTTAACTCATTTATTTATTTAGTCATTTATCAATTTGCATTAAATTAGATCGCATGTCCTTATAACCACATTACAAGTTTAATTATTACTCATATTTCGAGGTAAACAAAAACTTTTTCCTAAACCTGTTGGACCTTCCTTTTCCACCAAGAAATAGTATTCTATTTAATTCCTAATTATTCATGCACAACAGGGACATCAATATTTAATTAACGAGGTGTCACGATCTGGAATTCACACCGTCGGGACCGTGATGGCGCCTAACATTAACTTTCTAGGCAAGCCAACATTAGAGGTTATTTAGCCAATTCTTTACATTTAAGTGATTATCAATAAACAAGCTATAATAAATCGAAATAACCGCGAAAATATATAAATAACAACCTTGATTACATACTATTACTACCAGAATCCGGAGTCAAAATTCACGAACATACTATGATTTTTCTACAAGTATTTGTCCGAAAGAAAATACAACTGTTTGTGAAATAAGGAAAAACAATAAATATGGGGTATAGAAGGGGACGCCAGGGCCTGCTGACGCCAACATGACTACCTTGGGTCTCCTAGCTGTGAAGTCTACAGCCAACATCTCGATGAGCCACGACCTGCTCCAAAATCTGCACAGGAAGTGCAGAGTGCAGTAATCAGTAAAACCGATCTCATGTACTGGTAAGTGCTGAGCCTAACCTCGACGAAGGAGTGACGAGGCTACGACGGGACACACACAATATAATCTGCATACGGTGAATAATAAAAGCAGAAAAAAGACAAAATAAAGTAAAAATAGTAACTAGCAAGAAGTAAATACAATACCCAATGCATTTCATCAGTGTTCGACTATTACCAATCCTTAAGTGCAATTCAAGACTACCGTACAACTAACACAATCAAAGAAAAGCATAAACATATAGATTGTTGCGGCGCGCAACCCGATTCCATCATACATATTGATGTTTTGCTTAAAGTATATATATTTGTGTGTATATGGCCTCATGTTTTACTTTTTTTTCGTGAATTTAGGATGTGAAATGAGTTTACTTATATTAATTTTAGGTGTTTTTATGTGTAGGAATGATCTGAGAGAAGTCAGGGGGCAAAATGTGCGAAATTAGAGCCAAAACGGACGAAAATAGGAAAGTTGAGAAGTGCAGTGCCACAGGCAGTGTCCTGAGCTGTCTGTGGCGCCAGAACCAGAATGCTCCAAAGCCAGAACGCCAAGGAGGGCGCCTAGCACTGGACATGGCGCCGGTGGCTTGAAACTTCTCCAACTTCGCCGGGACACGGTTATTTCGGCCCTAGACCTACCCAACACGTATAAAAGCAAGACTAAACCTAATTTGGAGGATATCTAACATACTTTGAATGGGAATTCACGTGGAGGAACACACACCACGCTTGGAGGAGGCTTCTAACTAGTTTTTCTTCTCTTCTCTTCTTTTAATCTCATAGTTTATTAGTTCTAGAGTTTTGGGTGCTACATGAACGTTGTAGTTTGAAGCTTGAATTGTTCTTATTATTTTAGCATATTGGTTTATTTATTCAATCTTGCGCTTAATTATTTGATTTCTTGATCACCTATTGAATACTATCTATGAATATAGGATTGAAATCGGGAGAGGGAATTCTAGATTGCATATAAGATTGGGTAGAGCAAGATCTTAACTCTTAGGAGGGCGGATTTGCGGTTAGGATAGGAATATACCTAATCGCCTTGCTTGGTTACTATAAAGGAATTATTAATTCATTCTTGTTAATCCTAATTCCTTAGGAATATAGGCGTTAGGTTAGCTTGACTAGACGAGTAGTACTCCGGGAGAAGGCTACGAGTAATATTAACCCTGTTAATCAATAAACTAGATAAATTAATTAGACGATTTAAGTGGAAGACACAACTGGATTGTTAGCCAACCCATAACTCTAGAATATCGGCTCTTCTTGAATTCGTGTCTAATTTTGCCAACTTGTTTCTTTCATCTCTTATTTTGCTTCTCTAGATTAGTTGTAGTTAAATATTCATACTTTAGCAATCACTTGAATAGATTAATTGTTTGGGTTTAATTTAGTTGATAGTTAATCACAAGTCCCTATGGGTACGATATTTGGACTTACAATCCTATATTACTTGTCGACCAAGTATACTTGCGTGTGCATTTGGGAGCAACATGTTTTTGGCGTCATTGTCGGGGACTTAGAAATTAACTATTCTACGAGATTAGTTTTTTACTTTTTGTCTATTCAAGTTTTATTTCTATTTGTATCTTAGTTAAATAATTACTATCTTTGTTGATATGCCATCTTGGAATGATAAGTGGTTGAATAGTGGTTGTTCTTATTATGGAGATCCTTGTCCATATTGCGGAGGACCACACTTATGGAAAAATTGTGCATCTCAATCTTATGTGTGGAATTTTTGTAATTTGTGTGGTTGTCAAGGTGGCCACTGGGATGGTTGTCCTAATTCTTGTTATCCTTAGAGCTCTTATTATAATGTTTCTAATAATATTTATGAGTTTGATAGGAGAAAGGAAGTGGAGGATATGGAACGGGTTTCGCGTTTATGGACATGATAAGGAAAGTGGCAGCCAAGCAATAAGACATGATGAGGCAAGTAATTGAGCAACAACCTAACGAGCCGACCGGTCATTTTGAGCTCTAGCGCGTCATTCAGTGGTTTGAGGCCGTGAGCAGCTTTGTTTCAGGTATTATGACCCGAGGGCGTGGTCGGAATTGAATTTCAGGAAGTTTAGAATTTATTTGGAAAGAAAAATCTCATTTCAGAAGCCTTAAGTTGGAAGAATCAACTAAGATTGGAATTTTGAGTAAACGACCTCTGAATCAGGATCTGAAGGTTCCTGCAGGTTCGTATGATGATTTCGGACTTGGGTGTATGTCCGGATCATGTTTTGGATAACCCGGGAGCGTTTCAGCATATATTATGGAAGTTAGCATTTTAGAAGAAATTCATAGATTTGGGCTTGAAGTGCATTTATGTGTTGGTGATGTCTGTTTGGGATTCCGAGTATGAGAATAGCTTTGTATGGTGATTCTGGAGTTGGGAGCACGATCAGAAGTGAATTTGGATGTCCGTAGGTCATTTTGAAGTCATTTAGCTAAAGATAGAAGTTTTAAGGTTTTTAAGAAATCCGACCGGAAGTGGAAGTTTTGATATCAAGGTCGGAATGCGATTCCGGAAGTGGGAGCAGGTCTATAATGTTGAATATGACTTATGCATAAATTTTGAGGTCAATCGGACGTGATTTGATAGGTTTCGGTATCAGATGTAGAAGTTGGAAATTTCTAAGTTGATAAAGTTGGGATTTGAATGCGATTCGTGGTTTCGATGTTGTTTGGTGTTATTTGAGGCCTCGAGCAAGTCTGCATTATGTTTTGGAATAGGTTGGTATAATTGGACGGGGTCCCGGGGGCCTCGGGTGGATTCCGGGTGGTTAGCGGATTAAGTTGAGAGTTTGAAGAAGGATGGAATTGCTGTCATCTGGTGTGATCCGCACCTGCGAGGATTTGGCCGCAGGTGCGAGGCCGCAGGTACGGCTTTGGCACCGCATCTGCGAGAGTGGGCAGGCTTGGCTGGGATCGGAGGTGCGATGGAATTTCTGCACCTGCGAAGGCGCAGATGACGGAAGTGGGTCGCAGGTGCGGATCCGGCTAGAGGAGAAGGAAGCTGCAGGTGCGGGCTCTTGGGCGCACCTGCGGTAGCGCAGGTGCGATAAGTGGTCCGTAGGTGCGGAAATCGGCCTGGGCAGAATGTTTTAAAACAAGGATTTCTTGGTTCATTTTCTTCATTTCTTCTTGGGCTTAGGTGATTTTGGGAGGCTTCAAGAGAGGATTCCTTCATGCAATGTCAAGGTAAGTAACTCCTTCATGCCTTTAAGTTAAATACAAGATTATATGCATGGATTAGGTATGTAAATTGGTAGGAATTTTGGAAATATTAAAGAAAACTTGGAAAATGGAAAATTGGATTCCTAGCCACGAATTGAGCATGAACATTTGAGTAAATTGTGTATTTGAGTTAGTAAGGCTATGGGTAGGATATATCTTCGAGAAATTTTGGATTTCGGGCACGTGGGCCCGAGGGCATTTTGGTCATTTCACTAAGCGGGGTTGGGGAATTATATAATTTGGAATTGTTGCAAATATTAGAGTATATTTTCATTGGGTTGTCATTGTTTGGATAGTTTGGAGGCGTTGTGCGTCCGTTTGGATTCATCGTAAGGGATTGGAGGCCGGTTATGGAATCTCGGAGCGAGGTAAGTCTCCTTTCTAACTTTGTGAGGGGGAATTGTCCCCTAGGTAAATTAATTAAGTACATGCTATTATCTTCGGGGGCTACGTACGCACGAGGTGACGGGAGTCCGTGCGTAGCTACTATTATGCCATGTCTGGGTAGTCTAGGACCCACTAGCATGCCTTATGTGTTATACCTGTAATCCTGCCTATAATATTAAACTCTTAATATAATCGAAATCCTAATTGAATATCTATAGGGGACTAGAGTCCATTTTTCTGATCATCTAGAAAGAGAATTGGTTTCCTCTGTGGATAATTGTGTACCTGGTAGGGTTGTATTATTGAATATTATTAAACTTGGCAAATGTGTTTCAAAACAAAGATTTAAAAGCTATTTTTCATGTTCCTTTAAGAAGAATTTTACCACTTTCCTGAGTAACTGATTTCTTGATAAAAATGCGGATTTGTGATGTGAATATGTGTACATATGAGCACCTGAGTCGCAGGTACGATTCGCGAGCAGTCTATCCTTATTATTTTTATGTTGACCGTGTCGCATGATCGATTCGCGAGCGGGGAAAAATAGAGGCATCTATGGTTCGAGCGGTTCGACCCTTCGGCAGTGCACAGTTTATTATTGTTGGTCCATGTCGTTCGACCCTCGGCATTGCTTGCGCATGATATTTACTGCGTAGTTACTATGATTTTTGCCTGATTACTAGCGTGAAATATTAAGTTGTCAATTGAAATGACAGAGATTTAAGGTTATTAAAAAGATTTTTGGAAGAAGTTGTTTCTTCCCGTCGATTTATTGTTATTTGACTAAATCACCCATGTTAATTAATTGTTATTGATATGACGAAGATATAAAGTGTTAAATGTGAACGGAGTTGAAAATATTTAATCATGATTTTAATAAATTGCCTATGATAATCATACTTAGTGTCACACTTAAATATTCTAAATTAACCTTTAGTAAGTGTCTAATTTGACCTCTCGTCACCACCTCTCTGAGGTTAGGCGGGCGACTTACTGAGTACACGATGCTTTTGTACTCATGCTACACTTGCTGTGCATTTTATTGCACAGGTACTTTCATAGCAATGTGGAGGATTCGGAGACTTAGGCGAGTTGCATCATCCGGAGGCGATCCGCAGCTAACAGAGTCTCCTTCGTACTGTATTTATTTTTATTTTAAATTTCCTTGTCCAATTTGTATTTCGGACAGGATTTGTAATAATTGTATAAATCCTTAGAAATTGCTCATGTACTTGTGACACTCGGTTCTGGGATGTGTTGGATATATTTGTTAAAGTGTAATATTTAAACCATTGTTTTACTTAACAGAATTTTATTTAGTTAATATGAAATAAAGTGAAAGGAAATGATTTTTCATAAATGATTAAACAGGAATTTATTTCGACTAATTAATAATTTAGCTTGCCTAACAATGATGTCTGGCGCCATCACGACCTTAGGGATTTTGGGTCGTGACGGCATGGTATCAGAGCACTAGGTTCCCTTAGGTCTCACGAGTCATGAGAAAGTCTAGTAGAGTCTTGCAGATCGGTTCGGAGACGTCTGTACTTATCTTCGAGAGGCTATAGGACTGTTAAGAGTACTTCCCTTCTTGATTCCTCATCGTGCGATTTGATTACTTTGAGGCTTATGCCTATGTTTATTCCTACTCAATCTTACGCGTCGCGAGCGCTTGCCATGAATCAGGAATTTGAGGAGTTGAAATGGTGCTACGGATGTAATTCGAGATGTTTCCATGTATAATTGGTTGGGGCTGTTGTTATGGCCCTGCAAGAGAATAATATGTTATTTCAGCTCAGTAGTTGTGTTTTCTAGGAGCCTTAAGGCTATGTTCAGGTAGTGATGATGCTTGCGGTTAGTTATCGCGCAATGTCGATATGATGATATAATGCTTGCCTGTATGTTGGGGATGATGAATGGTTTGAAGGTAGGTCTTCTTAGAGTGTGATTTCGATATTTGGGTATTCTAGTGCCGGCAGAGGAAAGGCATTTGGGTTATGAATGGTCTGGTTGGGGTTGATAAAGTAGTAAGACTTGCTGTCTTCATGTGAGATGGGATATGCACTTGTGACGTGTAGTCGTCGTCATTGATCGAATGGAATGTGTTAAGTTTGGCCGTGCTATGGTTTCTTCGGTTGCATGGGGTCAGAGTATTGAGAAGAAGTATTGAAGAATGCGGTTGGCAGAGATCGTGAGGTGCGATGGTTTAGCCGAATAAGTGTTGATAATGAAGGTAGCTAGAGAAAGATGATATTCGGAGAGTTTGAAGACGTGGTGATCTGCTGGGTTAAGAGCACAAAGAATTTCATTGAATTGAGGCTAGGCGGTGGTTCCAGTTCTAGGAGGCCAGGTGTAAGAAGCGGAAGTCGAGCAGTCGCAAAGTGGGGGAGCGGCAGCATAGCTTGGAATTAGAAGATATTGTCGCGCATCTAATGGATGTCCATGAGGAGCGGACAGACTAGTAAAGTTGGTAAATGAAGTAGGGCGTAGGATGGGGTATTGAAGTCATAGAGAGTGTGCATTTCAGCGTCATTGGAAGGTGTTCGCGGGTGATTTCCACAGGTGGGTTATCTTCTGTGAATAGGTTAGCGATGACAGGGTTGGCAGGTCTCGGTGAGGGGTTCTAGTGGCTATTCGGTAGGAGGTAGAATGTGTGAATGATGCTAGAGAGTTTGAGTATTTAGGGAGTGCTGGCAAGAGAATTTGGAGGAATTGGACAAATTGGTGGAGCAAGATCGTGTTATCGAAGGAGAAAGGATCTCGGCAGGGTCTAGAGTGGTGCAAGGAGTAGCTTTGGTCTAAGTGGGGGAGTTCCACCATCTGCAATTGGGTTGTAGGTTTGTCTTCTCATAGGGTCGCGGATTGTCAACATGTTGGCAAGTTATTTCAGTTAAGGCAAAGGAGTAAAATGGTGGTTGTGCATGGAATTTGATGAATGTGTGAAAGAGTTGCCCTGTCGGATCAGGGTTAGGCTTTGAAGGATTCAGAATTTATGCTTAAGGCATGGGCGAATTGTAAGGATATTGACTCGGTCGCGTGGTTCCTTGAAAGGGGTGTTCATGTGCTAGAAGATCCTTGGAGTTGATTGCATTCGGGGCCAGTCAGAGTGGGTGACTCTCCATAGCGGTCCTAGTGAGTTCAGAAGTCAAGAATGTGGCGTTTTTAAGGGTTTCAGGCAGCAGTAGATCAAGAATCGAGCTTTTGTAGAGTAATTTTTGAGAAAAAAAAGAAGATGGTTGAAATGTTCTATGATATGTTTCAGCATGGAGGGTAGTATTGGAGGAGTGATAGAAATAAACTCCGGATTGTAGAAAGATTATCAAAAGGGTATGAGACGGTTTGCGGTATTTAGGCAGCATAGTATCGTGAATCAAGGCCAGTCGGGATGAGTGAGGGTTGAGTTTGCTATGAGTTGAAGGAAGTTGCTATTATTCCTGAGGCAATTGAAGATGATTAAAAGCAAATAGATTGATTAGCCATGGTTGAAATGGCATGTTTGCGGCAGTGATCAGTTCCTTTGATGTGATTAATCTATGCAGGTGGTTTGTGTAGATGTGTGCGAGGCTTGTCGGCCGTCGTAATGGATTTCATGTGGGAGCATTTGAGTGCTACGGCCTGTCAAGTGTAGGCGGATCCCGGGAGGGTTATGGTGGAATAGACTACTACTTAAGGATTTGCATGTTGGGTGATTGTGGGAATTCACTCGTGTGTTGTGGTAGTTCTCTTGAATTGAGTTAAGCAAAAGGTTTCTATATGATGAAGTGTTCACCCTATTGGTAGTTCATGAGCTCGGGAGAGCAAGAAAAAGTGATTTAAAAGTTCAAAGTAAGTTGGTGTTATCTTCAGTGTCACCTGAGATTTGATATTCGGTGGAAGAGGCCTTGTACCCTGGATATGGATTCTTGATTTGTCTTTCAGCGTAGTATGGCCAGTGGTGGATGGGCAGACTTGTTTCCTTGTATAGAAGGTCGTGGAAGCATGACCGCGAAAAGATTGTATAAAGTGTGACATGTAGTCACTTGATGGATCGAAGATTTGGACTGAGTTTAAAGAAGTGCAATGTTGTTTATTTGAGAAGTTATGTCTGAGAGGTGTTTAGTTCATTTGGTTATGGATTGTGGGGTGTTTGTCCCGGCCATGATGGTTGTTCTTGCATATCATGAGAGGAAGTGGGTTAATGTGGACACAGGTAAAAGCTATCAGCTTAGTTTGGTGCGAGCAACGTGACTCGATATTTGTAGATGGATTTAAATATGATTATGGGCTCCGTATGAGCCAGGCATGTTCATTTCAGTAGAGGGATTTTCATGGAAAGGTACCAGATTAGCAGATGTTGCTCCGTCTTTGTCAAATTCATGTGTTATTATGACTGTGCCGTGTGAGTTGTGAAACGACTTGATAATTTCCTATGTGTTGAGGTCCCGTGTAGTGGGGATGTTATGTGAGCAGGATAGATCTTGAGATCTAGAGTGTATATATATATATATCGCACCTCAGTTGTGCTTGAGTTTTGTAGCCTACGGCTTTATCAGTCTCCCCAGGATGGTATTATGCACTTAGCGTGCTTATGATCGATATTCAGTAATTTGTAATAGTGAGCAAATCAGATCCGTATATATATTTTCTTATGTAAATTTTACGTGTGGATCGGGTGGCACGTCGCCACGGGTATGTTATTCGGATCGGGTTGCACGCCGCAACAGTGTGATGATGAAAAGGGTTAATATGTATTTATTTCTTATATTTTATTTCCTATTTTCTGGAAAAGTTCATATTAGTTGTGTGAGTTGAAGAGTCCCTTCCTGAGTCATTTCTTATTATCATGTTCGAGTTATGGCCTATTGGCGCAATGTGGT